>JAOXYM010000009.1:21329217-21341654 GCA_028567055.1 Leptatherina wallacei | reverse complement strand
TTGTCTGTGAAGCGCCATGAGATGACATTGTCGTGAATTGGCGCTATACAAATAAAGATGAATTGAATTGAATTCAATTGAACTGAATCAATTGTATAAATTCAGCAGGATTAAACTAATGCATTGCTGCAGCTTTCCTAGTCTGCGCACTGTGCCTGACATCTGAGTGTAATCAGAGACAGTACGACAGCTTGTGAACCTGTGCTGACAGTTTTCAATCACACAGAGGCTTCTTTTTGTTTGCGAATACTCAGGCTCTGGTGCAGCCTGCTGCAAATTTGAGGACAAACTCTCTTCATCTCTTTTAAATATGCACTTGGGTGCTGAAAAATGTGGGGGAAAAAAGTGTGACTGCATATATATATTAGATACAAAACTGGTATCTGTCACAGGGGGCTCCTCTTCTGAGGAAAATTCCGATGATGTTATTTTTTTCTTTCTTTTTTATTACTTGCAATCATTTTATAATAAGGTTTGTTCTGTAAATCAGGGTGAAACATTTTTTTCAGCTCATTTTTGAGTCGTGCTTTAAGGTAGGAGGATAGATCGGTATTGTGTCAAAATATCACATGAAAACTTATTTATATGGTACTTAGTGACATCAGTTTAACCAACTTGGATGATGTGCATGTTAATATCAAGTAATTAGGCCTATTAGAGCTAAAACAAGTGTTCTAAGGTTTACTGCATATCATATCCATGTCTATTTCTGTTAAAACAAATAAGCACAATTAAAACCTCATTTTCATTTGGTCAGAGAAGCAGGAGTCATAATGTTTCATAACTGATGCCCTGATTTCTTAGTTGGCATTATGCTGTTGTAGTTTCCGCCTCTATTTGTCCTACTTAGAGTGAAAATATCAAAGAAAAATGACAATCCTGTAAATCAGCTACATGTCTGTGGCAACCGTGGGTATGCAATGTTATTTGAAATGCCATTGAATAATTGATTTCCAGACTGTGACACTGACTCTCTTGTTCTCATGATTTGTGGAGGAGTGATGTGAAAACAGAATTTTACCCTATAGATGTTACATGTGTGTGATGTACACATTGATAACTGATTTCTCAAATACACACAGAGAGAGTAAAGGCATGTGTCACAGCATGATCTTTCTTGTAGCAGTTATTGTCATCTAATTTTTCCCCAAGCAGAGGGACATATTGCCATTTTACTGATTTCCTGTATAGCTCACAAACTCTGCTTAAGAGCATCAGCATCAGATTATGCTTCTACGCTGTGGTAACAGGATGATTTTTATCAGCCGTATCATTCAATCTAATTCTCCATCATTCGACATGCCTCACTCCATCACATGTCATTGATTTGTTTCAGTTTGATCAATATTAATTCACTTATTGATCCAAATTTGCATCAGTTAAGTTTTAAGTGTCCCACTCAATAATAAATGAGTCAAATCTGTGAGTGTGTGCGTAAGAGGCAAATGTTGCTTTTATTGGTTAACTGCTTGTTGATTTTCTGTTTTACCACATTGGCAAAGTGTTGCCATGGAAATAGGATCTCCGATCACTCCAGGTCTATTTGGGATATCAACGAAATGATGTGATGTGACAGACAGAAAAATATCTTGTGTTTAAATTTGTTTGAACTGTGGATGTCTGTGGGAAATTAAACAAATTTGACAAAAATGTTCTTTTTTTCCCTTTTTGTCTCTGAGTGAGATACTCTGATAGCCTAACAGAAACTTCTAACATCAGGTAAAGGATTTGTATGGTCTGATCTCAAGCATGCTGTTCATTTAGGCTTAAAGCTTGGGCATATGAGCAAATGAGGGATTATGTTACATCCAAATTATGAGGTTGGGACCTCCAAAGTCTGCATTTCAAGACCAAATGTGTTAGAGGAAAAAAAGAGAGCTTAATCTGAAGCACACATCTGTTATGTGGTTATCTCTTTCCCATAATCCACTGCAGGCAGTCAATTTTTAAAGTGGTACAATCAAGTGATCACTAACTATGTTGTCACATCAGTGGTTATATGGTCATTAGTCTCTGTTACACACAAGCGATAATATGAATCAATGAAACAAGAAATCACTGCTTCAGTGAAGGAAGGATGACTGGATTCCTTTCAAGCAGTTTGTTTTCCAGAGACTTTGATGTTCTCAAAGTGTGCAGTTGATTTTGAGCAGACTGTTGCTAGCATGAAAGCCATTTTTCTGCCAGGACAGCTGGCTGTCACCCAAATGTGATCACTTGACACTTTGTGTAGAGAGTTCAAAATGTGAAAACATGGTCTTTTAAAAAAAATGTTTTAATGGACTGCATTTATATAAAGAGTTTTTTTTAGGCGTGTTGATCACTCAATGCCCTTTAACATCACAGGATACATTCCTTTTCAGTCATTCACACACATCTATTACACTTAGTCTGCACTACTTTAAGTTGTAGACTGGGGAAGCCAGAGAATAAATGTGCAACATGTAACAAAATTAAAGGTCAGTGACAGAACATTTTAAAATATCATTACAAACAGTGTTTCTATTGGTATCTAATCACTTTGCTAAAATAACTGTTATGTTTTTTATTCTCTTAGAATGAACTATTATCTACTTGCCATTGTTGTACCACTAGTTTTATGGTGTTTCTGAATGGACAAACAACTTTGTGTGTGAATGTGTGAACTGAGTACCCTCTGAGCTCTAAAACTGCAGTATTGGCTTTGTTTGATAGGTGCTAGAGCACCATTTGGGATAAGTAATGTCTTAAATGACAAATGGAAAAAGACAGTTTACATGTACACAATCTTGAGATAGTTATCTGTAGTGCAGTCTTCGTTGCACCTGAGGCCGCCCGATCCACTCGCAGATGAAGACGTGTTTATGTCTGAAAGATTTTGGCCGATGGCTACTGTCCATTCACAACTGTGCTTGGAATTTGAAATAAATGATATGCCCTACCTTGCAGCTAGATGTCAGGAATTTTTACATTGAAACCACCAACCTTCCATCTATATAACCACAGTAAGTTATGAAGGCTCAGTTTTAGTTCACGAACAAAGCATGAAAAAGCTGTGGTTTGGGACCTTAAATATTAGTTCCCAGTAAAATCTAGATGGCCATCAGATCCCAGCAGCAATCATAACATTAGTTATTATGAGAAAGCATTTGAATAAGTGAAACTATGACCTGGTCATACAAAGAAACTGTTACTGTCGATAACTTCTGCGGAATTTCAGCTGAAACATAATAGTTACACTCTTACCTCTCTGGACTGGAGAGAGGCGCTGTTGCAGGTTGTTGTTGCAGGTGAAATATTTTGGTTCACTACAACTGGTTCTATGGCTCTGAACAGAATTGGACTGTGAATAAGAGCCAAGCTTATCTGTTGGACAGAAAGCAGCTTGAGAGTCGGCAACCATTTGAGTTTGGCATTTGAGAAAAAGAGCTGAATACTTTGAACAATCCGGCCCATATCCTCAATATACACAAGTGTAAGAGCCAAAATCTGTTTATATATCCAACAAGTAAACTTATATTTGCCATTTATCTTAGTTTGCTTGCATAAAACAAGCTCAGAAACATAATGCCAGAAATAGAGATCACATAGTAAGCTATGTCCAGCCTTCAGATATGTGTATTAGAAGGAGTGTGTGAATATGAGCAGCTGTGTACGTGTGAGCATGTATACGTGTATGCTCTCTTAATGGTCGACTAATCCAAAATGCATTTGGCGGACAAATTAATCCAAGCCTTGTCATAGCCAAGCTCTAAACCCCCTTCTATCCCATACACCCATCTCCATCTCACCCACCTCTCCCCAGGCTTCACTCTATCGTATCTCCAGATGGTATATTGGAGGTGCGACGTGATCGAGAGGGAGAGACAGACCATACACACACAGAGAGAGAGGTGGGTGACCTGTGACGCGGACGGAGCCTATCCATTGGAGCGCGGCAGAGAAAGAGCGAGAGGAGAGGGGGCTCATTTGTTGCCATAGTGAAAAAGTAGATTAACCATCGCGAGCATGATGCCGTGATGCACGCGTGAGAGATGCTGCTCTTCAGGAGCATTCACCCCTGCAAGCAAAGGTATGTGACTCGAATTTCTCTATTGGAAAAGCCTTGCGGCATGAGTTGAGGGGGGTGGGGGGGGGCACCACATGCCTTTATTTGTCCATTCAAATTCACGAGCAGTGTTGTAACCCACTTTTACATCGCCGTCAGTTAACCTGTTAACTAAAAAGTTATCTTGATATCCTAAGCCAGAATTTTTTTTTTGTTGGGGATCAATATGAAATCAGGTCATCTCTCTATTTTATTTTAGAAATTCTCTCACTTGCATTTTTCATGTTCTCATTCTTGAAATTAATGTTGCATGAGCATTTGCAGGCTTTTATTTACCTATTAATCGTACCCTATATGATAAAAAAAAAACAATAGCAAGCTGAACCAAATTTAGAAATATCTCTAATGAAAAAACAAAACAAGTCTGTTGTCTTTCTCAGCCTAAAACCGCCCGTTGTTTTTGGTTAGTATTAGTATTGGTCTTTTATTTAATTTTATCCATTTTTTTAACAATTATATCTCTATGTCTTCTTTTGTCTTGTTTTTGGAGGACTCCAGACTAAGCTGAAGCTATAGGTTAACGGCTCTTTTACTCCTGTGACCACTAAGAAACTTCAAACGTTATCGATCTCCTCTGCAGATCGTTATCCAACCCATAGTGTTACCTTGTCTTCACTTGATCATTAAGGAGAAAGAGATACACTAAGTTCACCTTCATCTTACATATAAGACTATAAGTCATAAAGAGGGACTATAGACTCATATTTCTATTCATGACCCTTTTGAAAATGAGAAAATTGGCAGCTCCAGCTGAGAGCAGACAGGGGTGGATGCGAGAGAAAATGGAATAAAACGTAAGTGAAAGCTTGACAGAGGACGCAAGACATAACCTATGAAACAATTTAGGCTACTGGAAGCACAACTAGCAGTATAGGTTTTCGTAGTTTTTCCTATTTTTTTTATGAGGCGGGGGAGGGAGGTAAACCAGTTGATGGATGAGGTTGACAAAATTTGTATTGGATAATGCAAATTCGATGGACAACGTGCACATTGTTTAGACTGTAACGAAAAAGACATGAGAAAAGAGCAGTGGGGGTAAAAAGGTGTACAATGGAGCAATGGAAATGAGAGGATTGTTGATACATTTGTTAAAATGGAGAGCTGCAGAGGGGTAGAGAAAAGCGGGAGATGGGGGCGTGCGGGAAATGAGATGAGGGGAGATGTGCTGAGGAGGAGATGAGGAGCAGAGGGGTGGGATGAAGGAGAGAGGTGTTTGGAGAGAGGCTCAGGTGTGCGTGACTGGAAAACGGAGGAAGCTCTGAAGGCGCACAGCAATCAGTGGCAGCTTTGGACTGTTTGACATTGGACTATCGTCAGTCTCTTTGCTCTGTGGCATTAACATGCATCCTAATTATCAAGCTGGACTCAAAAGTGATTTCAGAGCGACATGTAGGTTCCCGTAAGGTAAGATTTTATGGTGCTTTTGGGGAAAATATACAAGAATGAAAGACATTTGCAATTATTTCACCAGAGACGTACCCAGTGTCCCTACTCCGTATCCTGCTTAGATCAATTTTGCTGCACTTTTTCTTGCATTATTCCTAAAGGTAGGCTACTTACTTGCAGTAGCATCTGAGCTGGTTATCACTTACATATTTTAAGGTAGGCTAACGTCCCGTTGAACCTAGCGAGAAAAAGCAGCTTGCTGCACTGATGTAGCTATATAGATATAATCATGCAAATAAGACTGAGGAAGGTTAGAAACCCGCTTTTGATTGGTGCATGCTGCAGCTGTGTTTATTTCAGACGGTGTCTCTGTCATGTTTTGCATCATTCACTCATAATAAATCGTAAAAAAATCGTGTGTGTGTGTGTTTGATTCGGTGCAAATGATGGACTCTTATCTCCTTTTGCGGTTGACGGATGCAGCGCTGCGCCAGTATTTCTCCTTGGATGGAGAGAGAGAAGGCAGTTTGACCAGACGCTCTCCGTCAGTGATTAATTAAGGTCTCGTAAAATGTCTCTTCAGTCAGTTGATTAAACTTAAAATAGATGCGTTACGAAAATAATCGAAATCATGATAGATAGAAAAATTGTAGATAGATAGCCAACAAAACAGTTTCTGGGATCAGAGGACTAACAGAAGAGGTCACAAGTCGCTGTTATAACATTGCAGGACAAGCGATTTAAGGCACTGTTTGATTGGGGGAGTTCTACACGTCACACCGTGTCTGATGTCTTTGCTGCAGGTAGCTATGTAGTTATTGTATCGGTACTCCCTGGTGACAAAGATCACACGTTTTACTGACTTTGACAATCCTCTAGGAAGCATCGGTTATCAATAGCATGTAAAGACATAGACTATATGTGGATAATGAATTTATCATTCAGGTTCAGATAGGGCATTCATATCTTTTTAAAGTTGTGGCTATTAGGTAAAATGGACCACTAGTAATGTCACCACTTGCACACTAATAAGCTAAATAAATAAATAAATAAATAAATAAATAAATAAATAAATAAATAAATAAATAAATAAATAAATAAAAATATGAGCGTTGGTCTCAAGTCTTGGAAGTGTCCTTCATCTGATCTTTCAATGGCACTCAGATAGTTCTAGAAACCAGGCGGGCAAATTTAATCTTTTTTGTCCACTCTAGAAGCACATGCAAACACATTGTCACAAGCCCACTCAGCAAAAGTCTGTCCCTTAATAAGTGAATGTGAAAACTCAACAGAAAAAGCAGTGTGACCTATTTTAGTTTCTGGCAGTTAATTTGAGAAGCAGCAGGATATGGTGTTTGTGGATTGTGCCTGTCTTTGTTTCTTGAAAACATTTTTTGCCACTTAGTTGTTGTCTGCTAGTGAACCAAGGTATCCAAACTATGGAAAACACTTTTGATATGTAAAGATGTATATATCTTGTACAAACTCCATACTCATGCAGAGTAGAGTTAAAGAGAAGTGCACACAGCAACAGGGTGATGAAAGAATAGTCCTCTTTCAAATTTATGTGGGTGGATGCACATCCATTTGTGAATGGCATTATCCAGTGCCTGCTTTTTCCGTTACATTTATGTCTGAATTTGAGCAATGTATATTGTGGATAATTACGAGTAGCTTACTCATGTATTTTCCTCATAGGATGCTTTCCTCTTCCCTTAGTCAAAATGCACGCATTGGTGTTTTTACAGCTAATGTCAAACTGCTAAAAAGAGGGTCGGGTCTGGACTATTTGAAAAGTCCAGATACTGCCCCCTGCTCCATCTTTAATTGCAAACAGAATTGTCTTTGTATAATACAGAACGAAACAGAAAAGATATGCTTGCATATGTGCAAGGGATGCTTCTAAATAATCTGTAGCAGCTAATGTCCCCTATTTAACACTGTGTAAATTAAATGCTTTCTAAACACACAGAAAAGCATGTCAGCACTAATGAAATTTAGAATATAAGAAAGGCAGAGAGAGGGAATGGGTTTATTTGCTTCTGCCTATGTTGTACGTTTATGTCTATGTTAAAGTTGATTTGGGTGGTTTTATATCACACTTGTGTGCAGTTTTGAGAGAGCTAAAGATATAAGTGCCTAATGACGTGTAGTAGACATTTGCTTAGGGAATGAGTAGTTGATTTGCTATCGTTAGGTCGTCACAACAAGAAAGCAACAGAGTGAGAGTGTGACAGAGTAACACACCATGTATGTGACTCAGAGAGCGCTGCAAATGAAACTGTGGAGAGGAATGGCTGGTGAAAAGACTTTAGTCAGAGAAGATGTGTCTATGGCTATAGAACAGTTACATGAGGTGAGTAGAGTTAAAAAGGAAAATAAAATTTGTTCTTTAATCTTTTATTTATTGATATTAAGAACTGAGTTGACCTCTAAATTTGGACACACATATACTCATATGTTACACTGGATCTTAATGGGTTAATGGGCTAGTAGACAGAGAATAGGAGATGGAAACAGATGCGCAGTTGCATCAACGATTGAGACAGTTTATATGTGCAGTTTTATTTTATTTGTTCAACATTGGAGCAGCAGTTAGCCTTTTAGCCACCCTGACACAGTCAAGTTAATTACAGTCAGGCAGACTCTCTGTCCCTTGATGTCTGTCTTTTTTTTATTGCTCTTGCCTTCCTCAGTCTCTTTTATCATTCTCTGTCTGTACCTCCTTAAGCATGCACTTCCTCTCTCTATTTCTTGTCTTTTGCCCCCCCATCTTTCTTTTCATCAAAGGCACGCTGCCTCCTTCCATTTTCTGTGTCCTTCTCATCCTCTGTTTCTGTATTTCTCAACATTCCTGTCATGACCTTGATCCCATTTTTGCATAAGCAGGGGGATTTTGTGCTGTCTGAGGCGTACCAGGTTGTCTGCTATTTATCATCAATAAGATTGCTGTAATGCAAGAAAATATTTGTGTAGCACTGAGGGTGACCAAATTATGTGACTTATCCTTCAAAGTAGAGTAATGGCTACTTGAAAGGTTCCTTTGGGGAAATTATTGATATTCCCTTTATTTGGCTGAATGTTAAACACAAGATGTGTGTTGGACAAATTGTTTGATGTGACCACTGAGTCTGTTTAAATCATCCACTTTGTTGCTGAATGGCTTACATTGAGCAACATTGCCCAGCCTCTGTTCAGCCCTTCATTAAAGGATTGCATTCTATAATTTATGATAACAAGACGTAAGCAATAGTCTGCTTTTTTCCTCAAGAACAAAAGGAATGCAAAACACCTCTAAATGCTGAGTTTTTGCCAAAGGATAAATAGCAATCTTGTACAGCATTTCATCAAATTGAATTGTTACAATAATGATGCATGGGGGCTAATTTACAGAGAAAAACAACCATCCACTGTTAAAGTTAATGAGAATTGTGTACCTATCATCTTTATTTTGTTAGAGTTGAGGGGGCAGATGCTTGAGGATTCCCTTTCTGTATGTTGACTGACGTTTTTCTCTCATTATCATGCTATTTTTTTCAATCATTAAGAGATTGATGAGACAAATGGGCCGTCCAGAGGTTTAAAGGTTTTGCAAGAGTGCTATATAAAATTTTGTCAGGCGGCTAACAGTTCACCCGAAACAGCTGTGAGTTGTGACATGCTGTTGTGGTTATATTATTGATATTACTTACCAGCCATTTTATTAGGTACACCTTACTAGTACTGGGTTAAACCTTCAGAACCACCTTAATTCAACATGGTATAGCATAGATGGCATAGATTCAAGGTGTTGTAAACATTCCTCAGAGATTTTGGTCCATATTGGCACGATAGCATCACATAATTGCAGATTGGTCATCTGTACACCCATGATAATCTCCCATTACACCACATCACAAAGATGGTCTATCAGATTGAGATCTGGTGACTGGACGCCATTGGAGTACAGTGAAGCCATTGTCATGTTGAAGAAACCAGTTTGAAATGATTTGAGCTTTGTGACATGGTGCATGATCCTGTTGGAAGTAGTCATCAGAAGATGGTACACTGTGGTAATAAAGGGATGGACATGGTCAGCAACAATAATCAGTTAAGCTGTGGTGTTTAAATCATGCTTAGTTGGTAGTGGGGGGCCAAAATTGAGCCAAAAATATCTCCCACACCATTACACCACCACCACCTGCTGAAACTTAGCTGAAATAAGTTGCACCAGGTGTGGCCTTCTGCTGCTGCTGTATCCCATCTGCTTCAAGGCTCTACATGTTGTGTGTTTACAGAGATTATATTTCATATACCTTGGTTGCAACCGATGGTTATTTGAGTAACAATTGCCTTTCTATCATCTCCAAACAGTCTGCCCATTCTCCTCTGACCTCTGACATCAACAAGACATTTTGGTCCAGACATCTGCTGCTCTCTGGATATTTCCTCTTTTTCAGACTCAGTAAATCTGAGGGATGGTTTTATGTGTAAATCCCAGTAGATCAGCAGTTTCTGAAACACTCAGCGCAGCCCGTCTGCCACCAACAACCATGCCACGTCCAAAGTCACTTAAATCCTTTTTCTTTTTCAGTTTGAACTTCAGCGAGTTGTTTTGACCCAGTCTACCTGTCTGAATGTATTGAATTGCTGCCATGTGATTGGCTGATTAGCTATTCGTGTTCAACAAGTGATTGAACAGGTGTACCTAAAAAAGTGGTTGGTGAGTGCATCCAGTAAGAACAGGGCAAGTCTGAAAAGCTGGGCCAGTGTTTGTAAAGCATAAGCATATAGAAGGCTCAAACTAGTTACCTTCTTGTTGTGAGGTTGCTGTGCTAACCACACCACCGTGCAGCACTGTAGTTACAGAATTAAGTGAATAAATTAAGCTATTTTAGGAACTGGGCGTGTATGCTTGTGAACCTCAACATCACTTGAACTTTTCACATTCTAACAAAATCTTTTTCTGCTCACAGGTTTATGTGAACATGTCTTTCTGTCAACTGTTACTGTGGAAACCAACTCAGCCTTGTAACTGGGGGATCCTGGAGTTTCTTCAGCCAATGGGACTTTGCCCAGACTTTCTGTTGAATTTCCCAGGTTGCATCGTTGCACCTGTCTCAGCTGTTTTGCTGATGGTCCCACCTTCACATCCAAAAGAAAGAGAAGCAAGCTGGGAAGGAATATACTAAAATAAAAATTTCAAGTCCTCCAGTGCGGCACAAGCTCTTCGTCATGGGCAGGGAAAGTGTTTCTGGGACAAATAGTACCCTGTGACAGTTCTTTACAGCAAATCTAAGATCTGCTTCTCATTTGTTACCTCAACAAACCAAGATGACGCCTTGGCTGCTGCTAGTTCTGTCCATTTGGGTAGCGCTTGAACAAGCTGACTCTGCCCACTCCAATGAGCGGAGAGTTGTAGCACACATGCCTGGAGATATCATCATTGGGGCACTATTCTCTGTCCATCATCAGCCTCCTGCTGACAAGGTTGGTGTTTTTTTGTGTGATATAGTTAAAATTTCACTGTTTGCCTGGATTTGACAGAAACACATGACATTTTTTAAAATAAAAAATGAAGGTCTAAAATGTAATTTTTGGCCAAAAGGATGTTCCAAGAGTTTAAATGTGATCTACAGGAATATCTTCAGTTTGTAATGGTTGACTGTGTGAATCCATGATCATTCAAGCTCCATTCGTTGCCTCAACAAACATTTATCATCCACTGACATTTAAGCTTTTTTCATCTCATTATGAATGATGCAAAAAGAAAAAAGAAACAAAACCCAGATAGGTCTTTGAACGTGTCATCCATGTGAATGTCAAATCTATGTTAGTGAAGTACTAATTTGTACTTGTAATGCATAGTTGTGTTCATTTGGTTTATTAGAAAAAAAGAACAAAAAAAGCATAAAACATAATTTCTGAGTAATTGATACAATTAGCTGTGATATAAAATGCTTAAACTAAATTGTAATGTCAATGTCAGTTCAGTTTAACTTGATTTGATTTAGTCTTTTATCCCATCTTCTCAGGTACATGAGCGCAAGTGTGGTGCTGTGCGAGAGCAGTATGGCATCCAGAGGGTAGAGGCCATGATGCATACACTGGACCGCATCAACGCTGACCCACAAATCCTTCCCAACATCAGCCTAGGTTGTGAGATCCGGGACTCTTGCTGGCACTCAGCTGTGGCTCTAGAGCAGAGCATCGAGTTCATACGGGATTCACTGGTCTCCTCTGATGAGGCTGAAGAGTGGGGTGGGGGAGGTTCTTGGGGAGGTGGAGGAGGTGGAGTGGTGACGATGAAGTGCGCAGACCCCTCTGCTACTCCAATGCATGGAAAGAAACCTATTGTGGGTCTAATTGGACCAGGGTCAAGCTCAGTGGCCATTCAGGTTCAGAATCTGCTACAGCTGTTCAATATACCACAGATTGCCTACTCTGCCACCAGTATGGACCTCAGTGATAAGGTGAGGCCATTTGAACACTGGCATATGTTATAAAAGCTGGACAGATGCAGAAACCTAAATATAAGAAAGTATGAAATAGAAAATAGATTTGACTTAATGTATCCACTTAACTAAACCTGCCGAATAACTGTTCACCACTTATTTTCCTCTCCCATGATCCAGAGCCTTTACAAGTATTTTATGCGGGTGGTGCCTTCAGATGCCCAGCAGGCGCGGGCTATGGTGGACATTGTCAAGAGATACAACTGGAGCTATGTGTCTGCCATCCACACTGAAGGTACAACCATGCACACTTGGAATGTCCAATATGCACATACAGACTGAATCTGTGTTTTCATTGACTTGCTCTGTTTTTTGCTCTCTATGTTGACTTCTTACTTCGATTTACCCACATATATTTTAAGCGTCTCAATGCTAAAGCAATAGCCCTTTAATCCTTCATCCATCCATCCATCCATCCATCCATCCATCCATCCATCCATCCATCCATCCATCCATCCATCCATCCATCC
>JAOXYM010000009.1:21308158-21319664 GCA_028567055.1 Leptatherina wallacei | reverse complement strand
AAACAAAGTGCTGAACACATTATGAAATAAAATAAAGTGCAAAAATAAAAACAGGGACAATAAAACGATAAAACAATGACAAGTAATTATGTGACATTGTCTCTTTGTTTTTTGTGTGTTGAACATGTTCTGATAATCTTCGTCCAAATAAGGCCATTTAGTTGCAAACATGTACAATTATACTGCAGCGTGTTATTGGGGGAGCTTCACATCATCTTTTCACAGCATCTTGCGTCACATGCTGTTGCCATTCGATGCATACTGTAGGCTCCAGCAGAGTCAGTGAAGAGTGGGATTTCTGGTCAAAAGAAGATAAATGTTTTGGGTTTAGGAGAAACCAGAGTAATGCTCCATGTTTAAGGGGTATGGACATTCTCAAGGCTTTGATGTACAAACATCTCAGTGGCATAAAGGGGACATTATATGATTAATCATTTAGGCTATCTGACTATTGCCTGTACCATATAAATACAAATATGAATGGAATATTGCATCTACAACTCAAGACAATGTTTTTTATGATAAACTATTGAGTTTAATTAGAATAAACTCTCAAACTAATGCGTGTATATGTATGTGTGTATGTTGTGGATGGGAGGGTGTGTACTTAAGAGGGACAAGAGCATGTTTGTGGGACAGTGTGCTTTTAATGTTGAGGTATATAGACAGTCTATGTGCATCTGAGAGACAGAGACAAAGTGATAAAGAGACCCATGGCAGACTTATTGAAGGAAGGAGAAGATGTCTCACACATAAATCCCTGTTGAGTCCAGGGTGAAGTGGGTTACAAGCTTTACTGATTTTTGTAATGGTACCAGAATGAATGTGTATGTGTGTATGTGTCTCAAAGTGCGCTGGGGAGGGATGGTCTGTGCCATCTGTCTCTCAATCCTCTCACTGAGACACTAATTATAGGACTTTACACTTCACTCCACCGCCCTCATCACTAGCCTGTCTACATGGTCACTGTGGGATGTATGGTGGTCAGGGATTGTAGGACTTCACTACCCTTTTTTTTGTTTTTCCTTTTTGCACCTTTCTGTGTTTGCCCACAAACATTTTTCATCATTTTTCTTCATTTCCTTATTTTTGTTCTTTTAGCTCCGTTTTCCCCTTGTATCCTTAACTTAGAGTTTTTTCCTCATCATCAATTCGTGTCGAGCACAGATCAAAGATATCAAATTAGTGTGCGTTCAGTAGGTAGTCACACACACTTAAGTAATCAGAGATTTAAAAAAAAAACAGGATAAAAAAAGACAGTTTTCATATTTTCTTCAATCAACACAGAGAAAAGAAGACAATAAAAGAGTGAAGGATGAAAAATTAGAGTGGGGAATCCTATCATAGTCTTTGCGAGTGTGCACAAGCCTTCATTAGCATAAATTTCAGGTCACCCACTTTCCCTGGCAGAGAAAGGGGTGCCACATAGGAAGATGCTTTCTTTGACATGAATTTGAGCTGGTGTAGATTGTCCTAATAAGGAATTTACTGTGGTTGGGTGTTAGCAAATGACAGGGTTCAGGCCCTTTCTATGCCACATTTTTTTCTTCTAAAACAAACAAAAAAAAGATCATATGCGTGTTTCAAAATCTCTGTGTACATCCAGCCATCCTTATATGTCCCATTTAAAAGTTGATATAATTTCTCTACGAAACTGAACTAATTAAAACGTCTTGTACTCTTCCTGTGTTTCTTTAGGCAATTATGGTGAAAGTGGAATGGAAGCATTCAAGGACATGGCAGCCAAAGAGGGCATCTGTATTGCCCACTCTGGTAAGAAACACAGGCCATCATGACCACAGTGAATTCAACAATATTTGTCCCATTCATTGCATATATTTATCCATGGGTGAAAACTGGGTTTCTAGGTGTTATAGAGTAATTTGGTGTTGACTCAAACACAAAAACATTGAAGCCAAACTATGTGTACACTTACTCTAAAGTGCCTCCTTTGCTTCCAAAAGAACATTACTCAATTGTATTATTTAAGTTGATTGAATAACACTCACAACAAAAATATAATTTTAAATGAACTGTTGTATACCTGCACAACATAAGACAGTTGTTTAAGATAAGGGTTTTATTCTTTAGATAAGGCTCCTGCTTCACAATTAAGTCAGGTGGTAGAAATTTCATCAAAGCTAAAGATGTTGTGCCCCAAAGTCAATTTCTCAGATGAAAAAATTGGATCCAAAAATGCCAAAAGGGTTTCAGATGTGTTTGTCTGTCATGCTTTCCTAAGGCAAAATCTGGAGCAATGCTGGAGAGCAGAGCTTTGATCGGCTGCTGGAGAGACTGAGGGCACACTTGCCGAAGGCCAGAGTAGTGGCATGCTTCTGTGAAGGCATGACTGTCCGTAATATCCTCATGGCCATGAGACGTCAGGGACTGGTGGGAGAGTTCCTCCTCATCGGCAGGTCAGTGGGTTAACAAAGTGGATTTCTGTAATGCTGACAGATCTAGTCTTTTTACTATCACTTCCACGAAAATGGCTCTTCATTTGAATTATATATCATGGAACTTGTGATATATCCTCTTTTTCTTTATATAAAAGTATGACTGAGATGAACTAGTTGATTTTTTATTTCTTCTGTTTCCATTCTATTGTTTTTATGAACGTACAAATAGTAGTAAAGAGTCAGCTAGATGTTTTGCTCACCTCTAAAATAACCCTTTAGTTGTCTTTGCCATTGGTAATTATAAACATGGAGGTGTGTGTAGCTGCCAAAATTATTTGATTAATTGATTGCTCATTTTAAACTGAATTATTTAGATGTAAAGCTGCTGCTAATTGATTAATCTTTGGTTTCATAAGATTTTTTGGTGTCAGACATAACAAATCCTCTAATGACACCATGTGCTCTGAGGTGGATATCTTAATTAAAAGAATGCTCAGCAGATTAATTGATACTGTTTATTAATTGTAGCCAAAAATAATGATGATTGTAATCAACCATATACTGTAATTAACTGAAATATTATTTAAGAAAAATAAAAAAGATGTAAACATTTATTTATTTTTTGGCTATCAAGTTTCATTGGATAGTTATCTGAAATTTACAGCAAAACAGTTATTGCACACAGATAAATTGTTAGTCAGAGACATTAATGCCGTTCATGAAGTCACAAAAAATTAAGCAAGATTTTTTTTAAATGTAGAATTGGATATTACATTAAGGCTCAAATATATTCCTCCTACAGTTTTTTCCCCAACATCTTTTCTTGTGCATGAAAGCTGCAAGCCTCTTAGTTATTAGTTGTCATGCCAACTGTCTAATTAACATGAGATGAATAAAGATTTTAACACCTATGCAAACCAGTCTGCAATAAATAAAACAGATTTTTGATTATCTGAAAACAATAATAATAATTTCAATTCTGTTCTACTCTTCCCCAGTGATCAGTGCTGTGTAATTAAATCCCCATAACCAGCATATTTTGTGTTGTCAACGTTGTCATCTCAGTCACCTTATTCATCATCATCCTCATGAACATCATCATCGTCCTCAAGGGGGGAGAGGTAAAGTCTGATACAACATTAAATCTGTTATTTGTCTTGCCATTGCCATAAAAAAATCATGAAACAGAGGGGAATATGATGTCTTCATCAAATTAAATTTGTGTTATTGTCAACTATGATGAACTTGGAGGAGACAATGTTTGTGTTTACGCCACTGCTTATGATACAGATAATTTAACAGATACCTTTTTGCCTCAAAGGACCATCCATCCATCCATCCATCCATCCATCCATCCATCCATCCATCCATCCATCCATCCATCCATCCATCCATCCATTTTCTATACTTGCTTATTCTAGTGCAGGGTCACAAGTGGAATGGAGCCTTTCCCAGCAATTATGTGGCAAGAGGTCCTCCAAAGGACAAAAGTAACATTAGCATTGACACTACATGCAAAATCACTTAATTAATTACTTAATTAAAATACCAATTATAGAACACTTACTTGACTAGCCAGATGGTTTATACCATGTGTGAAATTTTAGGTGGGAAGTGTTTGAGAAAGGGCAGGCATTTAAAAAAAAAAACCAACAAAAACCCGGCAGTTGATTGAATGAACCATTTTATTATATTTATCAAACTTCAACCAATCAGATCAATGCAGTAGATTGAATTGGAAAATCAAACTTTTACCATCCTTCACCACCACATGAGAGACCTTCATGTCTTTCCTTGCTCTTCTTCAGGAGAAGTGCCCTCTGGTTCTGATATAGCTGATATTGTAGCATCATCTAAGCTAATCTGTCTAGGAGCCACCATTGCTCCCACACCTAAAGCCCACACATAGCTGCATGCATAGAACACATTTATACAAACATGTGGCTTGAGGGATGGGTGATGGATTCTTACAGAAAGCCAAACCTGACAGCTTCTCTGTTGTAAATATTTCTGTCAAATACTTTTATCTGTGTTTATCTTGTGAGGTTGTCTAGAAATGCTAGTTTACAATTTATTGCCAAATTGGGATTGAATTTCTGTTCAACCACAGTTTCCACAATTTAACATTCATAGATTCAAACTCTTTGTTTCACTTTAGAATTTTTCACCACAAAAATCCCTCAAATCCCATATACCAATGTAAAGTCCTGCTTCTCAGTTTTCATAATGCATTGGACGTACGTCAGTAGCATGAGTGGTTCAGGAATTGGAATAATTTTAATTATGCATGTGACTTCATGTCACCGGTAACATTGTTGGATTTAAAGGGTTAAAATTTGCTGAAGCTCTCCTACCATTTGGCATTTCAGTAGTTGAAAATAGAAATCCGTGGTTCATTAAAATGGATAGTTTTCACAGTACATGTTATAGTTCCCTATCTCTGGCGAGTCGCTTTTGATTAGGTCAGTTAATTGAATATCATCCTTCGTTAGCATCTGTATCATAAATGAACTGCAGTTACAAATTGGAGACGATCATGGGTGGGTGCCCTGCTCACCAGGGGTCTGTGGAAACAACTTCTTATTAACTCAGTCGGCAAGACACTCATTTAACACCAGGATAATTACATTACCAGAGGAGCATACAGATGATGATAAAGCAGATAATTCAGTTTTGTTGAGCAGATAGTCATGAAATACCTAAAGATCACTGGATCCTAGAATTAATTTTTTACTCTTTAAAAAGGCATATGTGCTGCATACCATATAAACTATAATCTTCCTAATTAACTTTTATTTGCCTGTATTATTGCCTCTAAAATGATCTACTTTATCATTCTGAACCTTCTCCATTTTTTGGAGTCGTTTGGATCACATCGGAATTATCCATCCTTTTACTTTGAGGAAAATTAAGATGGGATTTTCTGATGTGGCCTTTACATTCTGGTCTTAATGTAAAAAAATAACATATGTTGTATGATGCCTGTGTTTAAGTCCAATTGTCAAGCAAATTCAGAATTTTAAAATAAATGCACCAGCAGGCACGTTTTCATTATCTGGTTTGGAACAGTGTCAGCAGCAGATTGCGGTATAAGCTGCATGATTGTAATAAACAGAAGAGTGGTCAGCAGCTGGAAACAAAACTTTAAGAAAGACAACAAACAGAAGCTATTGCCTGGCTGTACATGACAGAAAAATGGAGGAGGTCATTAGGAGTTCCTCTTAACAGGGTAAGCTTCAGTTACTCTTTCATTTCAGAGAGTATTTGCCATGTTTAGTCTATAGAAGGACAAACAGCTCATCTGGTTAGTTATGTGAGAAAAATGTTCACTACATCAGAATTTGTCCCATACTAACTCATTTCTGAAAAAGGCAAAAACCACCCCAAGCAAGTATTAAACATTTTCTGTGAAAACAATCATTTCTGTCCATTTAAAATTCACATCATAAAACATGATGGAAACAAGCTATTTTATAGAGACCTTTTTCCATCTCCCTCAAAATTTTCTTTCTCCATTTAAATACATTTCATACATAAGTAGAGTGAAAGCTGGGGAGTCAGATGTGGAGTTTTGTCAAATGTTTTTTTTTGTAAAACAATTCCTTACACGTCAGTATATTCTGCATGGTGGAAAGCAAACTGCAGGCTGATAATACAGAACAAAGCGTGTTTCAGAAAATGCAGTGCTATTTAACAAAAAAAAAAAAGGTATCAGCACAAATGGGGCTAACTGCTTATCTGTAAGATTGGTTTTGTATTGATATGTCTTCATAGGTATTTGGATGTACCAGCTCAATAAACAAACAAGCGTAAAAGCAACATAGACAAAAAAAGGGGTTGAAGCACAAAATACTTCAAAGCTTAGCTCCTACATGAAAATCTAGCTGCACTATGGGCTATGTTAAATCTTTGATGAAACACTGCAGTGATTTTGCACTTTTAACGAACTGCTCAGTTCTGTCATTTGTTGGACATAAAACTGTCCTAAATCAATGTTTCTGATTATAGATCTTTCTTTTTCCCCATCCTCCTAGAAATAATACATCCATTCATCAGGGTAATTACAACATAACCAGAAAACTATGTCATGCACACATGTACATTCGCCGATGTAGGCACATAGACACACCTTTCTGCCTCAATATATTGATTCTTTTGGTGGCATAATTCCTTGTGGTGCCAGAGGGCTACAGACCCATTAATGAGTAGGTAGGGTGAGATAAATATCTGTTGCCACAAGGGACACACGGACTCCGCCCCAATCTCTGCACACATACACAGACGTGCATCTAAGGACACAAATGTGCCTTTTTTCAATTCATTAGCTGTTAGATTACATGTAGAAGATTTTCTTACTGAAACGAAGACGAGGTCTTCTTCATATCGGTTTCAGTGATCATTCAAGAATTTTTTTTTCTCTTTGCAAGAAATACATGAGATACAGAGCAGGCAGCGATAACAGCTATGACTGATTATGAGGTGATATCACCGTTACATCCCTGCACTTTATAGTTGCTTATTACAAATGATTGTATGTGTCGCCTCAAGTACTCCCTGCCTGTTACATATACTTGATGATGTCTACATATACTTGAGGATGAGATCAAAGTTGTTAAAAATTGCTTGTCTTGCCCTTCATGCAGTGCTGAAAAACATGTTACCAATCCTGGATTGTGTGTATTTCTTTAAGAGGCAGGTATTCAGACTGCACTGAAAGAACCACTACCCTGTTGAATGAATTGAAAAAGAATAGTTTGAATAAGTATTCAAGTAGGCTCTCTCTGGAGATCATCCCGCACAAGTCTGCAGCCCGTCTGTCTGCTGTTGCTATGGAAATTCTCCCCACCATATTTGGATGAATCCAGCATAGCAGCAGGGGTGATGTGGCACATGCGCATGCATTTATATGAATGGCTATGTGCCTGCATGGGCGCTCTATATATATTTGTGTGTGTGAGGTGTGAGACTGCATTGGCAAGTGGGTACTGTTTGACATGTTTTCTTTAGCTAAACTGTCATATTGACCATGCCTTAAGCTACATTGATCACGGATAGATGAAGCACTTATTCTGATATTGTTTGACTCCACATGCTTTATCATTGCTAGTTTTTGTCTCCACTCTTTTGGGGCTTTATCTTGTCATCTCTCCCTCCCTTTCCTGTTACGATTTTTCAGACTGGATGAGTGTTATGTATGACGGAGAATTTGAGCTGATTGTTTATTTGAGGTCAAACCTCTGCAGTGTCCCACTTCACATCACAGCTGCATGTTAAGATGACACTTACTTGTGGTTTCAAATTTAGAAACAAATCGAAAAGTGGAGTTGAAATATTTATGTATATATGAGTGACCCAAAATGTCTCACAGTAGCCTGTCTTTAAAATTGATTTTATTGTGCTATATACACCTGTATGGCATTGAGATGAGATCAAAGACTCTCAGAGGGAAGAACAAGGAAACAGAGCGAGGAGTGGAGGCAGGATTCAGTGAGGAGAGGGAAAAACAGGGGGGAAGATGACTGAAAAGAGATGAGATTAGCAGTTGGGGGCAGAGCAAAGAGCAGACTATGCAGAAGATCTCTTCTCAGACATGAGGTAAATCTCTCATAGTAGGAGTGTGATTTACACATCACTGCTGCATTTTTTAACCCTAGAACACTAAAGGTGGGTATATTTCACCCATGCTACATTGGTTTTGAATGGGTAGAGTACACAACGTTAGTGTTCTAGGGTTAAGTATCACACAGGTGTTAAAATGCATACATGCACAAACAGGGTCTGTTTCAGTTTACGGCTGGATTTGGAGCTGTGTAATTTTTTTCTAGGACCATGTTAATTTAGCATTGATTAAAACAAGCTATTTCATGTACTTTAATTAGTGAATTGATACAAATTAATCCTGTTTCTTTCATGGCTTTGCAATAAAAGAATGCTAGTAATTAAACACAGGGGGAATATGTTGTAATGAATGACAGGCATTAAAAGGGAGGGATATTATGAAGAGAGACTTGTTTTTCATGTGCATTAGCACATACTTGATTATCCATCAATATTTATTATTCCAGCCAGCTATACGCCTTAGTTAATAGGCAAATGTGGTGCTGTGTGCATGTATGCTGCTGGTGTACTGTGCTAATGTTGAGAGTAACTGATCTCTGTATGGTGCCTCCTGGTGTACAGATTGCTTTGTGGTCACTAGTTTATCTGCGGTTTCTTGAATACAAGCTTGCAAGTACATTCTGCATGTTCTTGATAGTGATGTTCATGTAAACGGCATAGATGTGTATTTTGAATTTTGATTTTAAAAGTCTGATGCTGAAATTCTAAAACTGTATCCAGACCAGCTGCTCTTTCAATGACTTCTGTAACTCAGTGCTGCTTCTAATTCTTGGTTACAATAGTGTGGTTGATGTTGTTTTCAAATGGTTAATCATTTTCTTGTTTGTCTGTTTATGTAAGATAATTCATAACAAACAGCACCCAAAACACAGTCAATGTTGAAGTCTCTCAGTGTTGGTTATGATTTTTGTGGGCAGATTTTTGTGGACAGATGTTAACACTATAACATCAGAAAACTTTACTGGTGTGTTGTTAAAATGAAAACAAAGCCAGAGTTTAGGTGTGATCTGATCCATGATCACTTATTTAATGCAATGATGACTGCTCAGTATTTATGTGTCAGAACTACGATCTAATTGCAAGATGGTCTTAACTTTCATTCCATTCACCGTTAACAAAATCAACACAATTTTTATTTAAATTTTTCAGTAGATTTTTAAGACAAATGGAAAAAACTAAAGCGATGATCTCAAACTCTGGTCCTCGATGATCACTGTCCTGCTGATTTTAAACGCTTACCTGCTCCAAAACCGACCAATGATATTAAATGGATCCAACAGCTTGGGAATTTCTGGACTTTGAGTTTGAGATCCCTAAACTAAAAACGAAAACTGTGTTAGAATACAACTAAATTACAATTCAAACTAAGGACCATTTTAAAGTAGGACCACATCATCTGCCTGATACCTGATAGCATTTTTACGATCTGAACCACAAATACCTAGTTATTGCTACATTATATGACTACTCACTTGAACTCTTAATCCTCTGAGTTGGACCACATTCGTCTTTGAACTCAGAACTCTTCCACATGTCTGTGAAGTTTCATGTCTACATGTTGTGCTTTTATATTGACCAAAATTGCCCACAGAAAGACAGACGATAAAAACTTGCTACATTACTTAAAACATGTGGTAGGTCCTGTTATATAGTAGGAATTTCCAAGATGACACATGTACCTGATCTTGCACCCAGAGACACACAGAATCATGTAAGAACAATTGGATCTATGCTTTTGCAGCTGGAAATAAGATTCATGACTTTCATTTTGTTCTTTCTTATTACAACCTTATCTGAACCAGCTGTGGCTGCCTGATATGAACATGGACTCACCTTGTGCATTGAGTATTATATATATATATATATATATATTTACATATTATGGTTTAAGTCTGGCTGTTAGAATACTGGATTCCTTAAAGAATTATAAAAACAGAGTAGACGACATATTTTAACTATCTAAACTGAATATTACAGCACAAATATACAAAACATAGCAGAGAGTACCCTAAATGTGATAAGTCTACCACATTAGACTGAACATATCTAATGTGTAAGACAAATGACTTCCATCTTTTAATTAGAGTTTATGTTTCTTTTTTTTTAAAAAAGAAAAAGAAAAGAAGAAACATTTCATTGTTTTGTTTATTATAGCACAGGATGTCCATTACTTGTGAGTTTGATGAAAGTGCAAGGAATTCATGAATGTGCCTCTTTTTGTTCCTTGGTGTCAAAAGTGTTGAACAGATATCAAAGAGCTCTCAAGGGAAGTATATGTCTTCACGTTTTAAACTCCAATAAAATTCTACCTTGACTTTCATTTTCCATTGTCTGTTTGGGTGAAGTCCTCTAAGACAGCAGATCAAAAAGCTGTTGAACTGAAACTACCCAATATCAAAGATTTTTTTTTTATGCAAGTCACTGGTCTTTCCCTTCCTTTCTCTGTCTGTCACCACCTGTCTTTTTCTTTCACAGCCCTGTTTCCTTTACCTTTTCTCCTGCTTTTGACTTTTTGACACTTGCTTCTCTCTTTGAGCTTTTGATTTTTTTTGTTCTGTCTGGTTTTCTGTTTAAGGAGACACATTGTTACTGAATATGGTGGAATGTTTTCCTATATTACAGCATTCGTCTGAAAGAACACAGGTTATAGAATAGGCTGTGTAATATGGCATAATGTTATGTCATGAAATAGTTTTTTTTTATGTTGATTGATTTTAATCACATTAGGATTTCTTTTTAACTATCTGAAGAGGGAATTACCAGCATAAAGTTGCTATAGTTTTTTATTCGGTGCTTTCTTGAGAATAAGTTGATGAAATGTTTCAAAAGGCTTGAATGTTGAACCAAAAGTGCCCAGGTGAGTCCTGTATTGATTCAGTGTATCTATGCGTGTAAAGAAGAGGGAGGGGCTAATACAAAGTGACTGGGCTGTTATGTCACAATCTAACATGGTTGATTTAAAAATCCTAAAAGAAATAGTTTGAAATCGACAACATGCACTCTGGACATGATACCATCTGACCTTTTAAAAACAGTTTTTACTTCCATAGAAAGTGATCTACTTATTGTAAACAACTCACTGGCATCAGACATTTTTCCAAGTCCCTAAAGATAGCTGCCATTAAGCCACTCCTAAAGAAAAGGACTCTAAATGCCTCTATAATGAACAACTATGGACCTGTCTCTAACCTCTCTTTTATATCCAAGAAATCATTGAAAAAGTTTTATTCAACCAGCTGGATCCCAGCGTTGCGTTTGATACATCACAGAATCCTGTTGCACAGGCTGGAAAACTGGGTTGGACTTGACATGTGGAGTGAGTGGAAATGACTTGTGGAGTCCCCCAGGGGTCAGTCCTCGGATCTCTTCTGTTCATCTCAAATATTACAGAACTTTAAAATTAATTATTGCAGATGATACACAACTTTATGTGTCTTTATCACCAGATAACTGCATCCCGATAGACTTACTGTGTCAGTGTCTGGAGC
>JAOXYM010000009.1:21260197-21294820 GCA_028567055.1 Leptatherina wallacei | reverse complement strand
TTTGAGAAAAAAGATTTGAAGCTAAAGCCCAATAAGCTTTGTTTTCCAACAGTGATACATCAAAATACGGTCACATAGAGATATAAACAGTTAATGAGCCGTAATTGGTTTGTTTCTCCTGTTTTGTAATGTAATTTAAATAAAAGGGATGTTTTCCAATGTGTTTAATTCACCACTGCAATGGATCAATTAGAGTAGGTCATTGTAGCGTTGATAAACTCTAAAAGTCTTTTTTCAGTCTTTCACAAAAGTTTCTGTTAAAATACATGTAATGATTGCTCACCTGGATGAAAGCCTGAAGGTCAAAACATTGTATCACTGAATGGTATGTTTATGTAACTGTGTTTTTATTGCAAAACTTTTATATATCTTTTCACATATCTCTAAGGATGAGGTCAACTTTCGTTTTTCACCATAAAAATTTGGAACAGTTTATTTATTTTCTCAATTATAAGAGTATTTACTCATCCATTAAATCCAACACCTTTCTTCACCTGGGACTTTCTCTGAGCTGTAGTTTGCTTCAATGCGTCACACCAAAATGAATTAGAAAGGCTTGTCCGAACACACCAGACAGTATTTTGTTTTTACAAGTGTATCTTAAAAAAAACAACAACAGGAGTAGTCTATGCTTTTCCCTTTTCTCTTGAATATTTTTCTCTGTACTGCATCTGTAAGTTTTTCCTTCACTAAACTGAGACCAGTGTACGTGACCACTGTTGTTTCCTTTCCATCCTCATTTTCACCAATTTCAGTGGAGAATTAGACCACAGGCAAAGAAAAAAACAATCAAATTAACTGTGTGTCAGGACCACTTTCATTAAAATTCCAATATACTGCATTGGCCTCGGTGGAGGATGCGCTGTCTGAGCACTCTTGTTTTTTATTTTTATTTTTATATCTGTTAGATTTGTTGCTCTCCACTCATCACATATCAGACCTGTCAGAAGGAAATGAGGAAAGTTTGAGGAAAATGTGAATCACATTCTGCATGCCTACACAAGAATCAACCTGGAAGTGAAAAGGTTATAAGCATGTTCCTCCATCAGTGACTCCTTGGGTCCTTTGAGTGTCTCAGGGTTGGTACATGTGGATCTTCAGTTTGAAAAGATTGTTTTAAGATAATATTTTAATATACAACCAAAACAAATGTACTGAAAGAAAATTGTACAGTAAATACATAATTAGAAGAATTTTAACAATAAAGGGCGAATTAGCACGAGAAAACACATCAACAGGTATAAAATGGAGGAAATGGGGAAAAATAAAAAAGGGAAAGGGTATCCAGATGTGGGGAGAGAAGAAAAAGAGGACAAAGAGCTGAGCCGAGAGCAACTGAGTGTCAGAAACACAGACAGAGGGTAATGAAGTGTGGCATTGATAGATGAGTAAAAATGAACCTGCTGCCGAGGTAAGCAGGCGCGGGCTGTTCTGCTTGCTGTGGCTGTGTGTTATTGAATGATAGGCGTGTAAAGTGGTCCGATCACTCACAAAATTACACAGTTGAATACACGCGTACACACACACATCTATACCTGCATGTTTCACTCACACACACAGTTTAGCAACACTATGTTCGTGTGTGAGACAGTTCTGACATTTGTGCAAATGAGTTTTGCTGTTGTCTCTGTGAACTCTGACCTCAGTTGGGCGGAAGCCGAAGATAGATGAGCTGCTGCTGCTCAGAACTGGTTTACACTTTTTTCTTTTTTTTCCGTTTCCAACCTGAGAACAGTCATGAAACAACATGTTTTTGAGCTTTTTATGCATCAATAGGATTCAGTAAAGTTACATTACATTTCACCTAAAAACTGTCATTTTGCTTTTACCATTTTAGATTTATGGGGGCTGAAGTACATAACGAAAAAACTGATGGCTTTGACTAAAACTCCAAGGGCAGTACACATCCAGTATGTGTCTTCTCTAGCAATCATCATTCACCCAAAGCAGCTGCACTCTTGTTAATGCATCATTTTAAACCTTGATATCACTTGAACAGTTTAGATACATAACCCTTCCTGCTTTGTTATATGGAAATGAGGAATTGGCCATAGAGACCATAGCAGTTTTCTAGTCCACACTTTAAATGTGTTAACATACAGGTCTATGGGGACTGATGTGTCGCCATTTCAAGGAAGTGCAGCTTTTGGCATGTCTTCAGTATTTTCATTCTTTAGCCTCTGAACTTTACTACTTGCACTGGTAGATAATATGCAACTATTGTACAGCATAAAAGCATCTGCTAAATGACTGTAGAATAGATTAGAATATAAGTAGATAACTTGCCACTCTGCATCTCTTATGATTTTCTCTGACTGGTCATAGTAACACTGTTGTAATGCTTCCTATTTTCAACTGTATGTGTGCGACCGCTGTCAAAAGTTGAATTATTGATTGGATGGTGAGATATTTTCCAGAATGTTTTGGATAAAGAAGAAAATGACGTCACTCATTCAAATGCTTCACATACATTGTTCGTGATGATCTTTGAAATAGTTTACTTTTTCATGAAAGGTTGGGGGGAAGAAAGCATTCAAAAAGTTAAAAACTTGTGCCGCGCTGCACACAAGTTAAAAACAATGCAGGTAACAAGTTGCAAAGTTTAAACTAAATTTACAATTTTTGAATATAACAGGGTTATTATGATAAAAAAAAAAACATAAAAAAAAAGTTGAATTATAGCAGAACTATCAGGCAGCTGCCATAAGAGCTCACACTGAAACTGTGTTCATTGTCTTTCAAGATGTTGCTGCTACTTGGTGCTTGGCGTACTTACACATATCCTATTATCACTATTTGCTGTGTCATAGAGCTTGATATGTCATCTCAGCTGTAATTTTGTGAGGAGCAACATTTAAAAAAAATTAAATGACCAGATTCAGTTGATCATAATGAAAAAAAAAGCTTATTTTCTTTCGTTAAACATCTGTACGTTTTAGGGGTTAACAAGCATGAAGAGCAGCTTATCTACAATCTCTCCTTCACTTTTTTTTAAAACTTTTTTTTTCCCACTTAGATATTGCAACCAATCTATCTTTGCATGTTCTGTGTTCTGTCTCTACTTGTGTTGTCTGTCCGGCTAATTAATGCTGTCAGATTCTGTTGCTGCACTGCTGGTGCGTGTTTCTATGTTTATGCATGTGTGTAGTGTGTGTGCATGTGGCTTTTATGGTTATAAGCAGCAGATGCTCATTTAGAATATCTGCCAGGTTGCCATGGCAGCAAGAGAGTGAGTGCGTTGGGGTCGGGTGGCATGTTATTATTGAACTCAGACATAAATTACTAAAGTGACCTATTGGCAACACGACTTCAGATCAGATTCAAATATCTTACTAAATCCATGACCTTATTTTCTTGAGCTAACTAAAAATTACAACAGTAATTAAAGAACAATGCAGATTTGTATCTTTCATGTTACAACAATGAAAATTAAACCCAAGCCTTCACTTTCTGCTCTCTCATTAACAATTAGTGAGCCTTCATTTGCCACATGAGCTGCAACTTTTCTGTGTCCAGGCACAACAAATGAATATGTATTCTGTGGATTCTCATTCAACAATCGCCCCAATCAACTCGCATCAATCTAGAAGAATTTTAGATTAAAAGGCTCAGGTATGGGAAAGTCAGTTTATCTGATTTGGAACCTACTGCTCAAATTTTGATACAGAAATGATATTTTAAGCCACCTTTTTGGTATCAATCCAATGTTAAAGACTTTTATTTACAAACTGGTTTCAGTTTGACAACTTTTTATGGTTTTTATGGTTTTTATGTAATCATTTTAAGCTGCATAGGAAGTGTAAAATCTTCTTGACATTGATTGTTGTATCATGGATATGCAACTGGCTGGGAGGCTGGTCAGGATCTAAACTCCAACAATGTCTCCAAAAATTGAAGTGAATTGCTAACAATGTAAGAGGACTAAAAGTATGTAACCCATGAAGTAATTTAAAACTGATCACCGATGGCCACTGCTACATTATTGAATTACAAAAATGAATAAATACATACATACATTAAACAATATAGGAGTATGTCTGTGCCCATTTCTTTATGTTGCTCAAGTGTTAATGGGTTAAAAGTGTTGTGTAAATCAAGGCCTACATATTAAATAGTATATCATCATGCTGCGGGGATGCATCTTAAAGGCTTTTACTCATCGTACATTGTTAGGTTAAGTGTAACTAAATCACCTCAGATTTACATCTAGTCTGCGATAAGTCATACAGCAGATACTCTCATTCGAGGTGAATTGTAAAAGAGTAACATTCAACATTCAAGCTTCTGTATAATAAGTATAATGAGTATAATAAGAAACCCAAAGCTTGGCAAACTATTGCTAGAATTCAAGGAGTCTGAAACTTTTGGCTTGTAATGGATTTTATAACCAAGAAAGAGCCAACTAAAAATTAACAATCATTCGCAAATGAGTTCCAGTTTCTATTAATACCCCAAATGAACAGAATGGGAAGCCAGATGCCCCAGGCCTCAGTACATAGAATTGGTTTGCTGAAGTTGTGCTTAAGGTAGAGCAGTGGCCTACAACACTGAAATACTGTACTACTATCCAAATAGCATTTCTGATATCGGCACAGGGCGTCTAATGTTAATTGAACAGTGAATAGAAAAGCATGTGTGTATGAGATGGTGTGTGTGTGGGTGTATGTTTGTGCATACACTTAAAATCCAGTGTGCCTCTAATGAGACACAAAGTACAGACAGCAGGTTGAGCGTGGGCTGGAAACCATGGCAACGGCCTTGAGCTCCTAGAGATGTGGAGAAAGACAGAAAGAAAGAGAGAGAGAGCCACCATGTCATTTAAACATTTATTGTGATCAAGAACAGAGCAAGTGATTGATCCGTCTACGGTATCATGAAATATAGCGGTCTGAACAAACACGTGTGGATACACAAGGTTTACATTATCATACAGTCATATTTATCTACTTATTCTTTAAATGATTCCCCTAAAGCCTACCTCTTATTGCATCATCGCCTACACAACTACATATCAGAAGTGTTTATTTAAGCATTCATCCTTTTTTTCCCCCAAAATGTTTGTATTTATGTATGTTTCTTATGTTTGCTTTAAAATATGATGTGTTTATAGGTTTTTGTCATGTCATTGATGGGGGAAAAAAAGTGTAAGGCTTTATCAAATGGATAGTTTTAATGAGGCTAGCCAGCGTATATTGTTAGGAATTTTGTGCTTGGGGCTCAGCTTGCACTTCAAAATGAGGTTGACCTATAAGGAATGAAATAGCAATCTGTGTCTGTGAAAGGGTAATGTCAAACATCAGCAATCACAGCAATGCCTCTTGTTGCCAATAAAACGCTATATTTCATGCTATGATTCACCGTGCAATTAAACAATAACCTCAAAGTCAAGTCTCCTAAGGAGAAACTTTTATTGTTTTTCATAATAGCCATATTGCAGTTTCATACTGCAATGGACCAGGAAATCAGGGCACAACAAATCATTTTGATTAGCTAATATTTCTCATCTGTTGTTCATTTGCTGAAGTTGTAGTGCAACTTGGGATGTGCTTATTTTAAAAGTTTTATTTTCAAAAAGTAAAAAAAAGAAAAAAGGGTTAGTAATCGGCCTTTGCAACACAATGGCATTTTGTCATTTGACAGTAAAATTCACCCCATGTTGGTTAACTAACCATTAGTTCCCGATTAGTTCCTTAGTAACTATGCAAATTTTGTGTCCCCGATTGTAAAGTGTTACCGACATTTTGTTCTCTATACATTTAATTCAGCTTCAACTTTGAAGTAAAACATCACCTGTATACTGTCTTCACCTTAAGAAAGCTGGGCGACTCAGTTGCTCCACTCTGCAGGTTGCAGACAGACGTCTCCTACGTGTCTGTGTCTCACCACTGCGTGCAGGGTTGTAACTAAGTTTTTGAGGGTCCTAAGTTTGAATTTATTATTTAAAAAAAAAGAATATTATGTTTTTGTCAATTGATATTGTATCTCAATGCTTTCAATGAGAGGCTTTTGGACTTAGAGATTATGTGTTTTTAGTATAATTTAAGGATTAAAGTTGGGGGGGCAAGCAGGGAGGCAAGGTTCTAAAGTGGGGGGGCAGTTGCCCCATCTTGCCCCCCTAGATCCGCCCCTGGCTAGCAAGCTGATATATGCACACCGGCCATTTTGAACACGCACCCTGGCTGACAGCAAAGAAACACAAGAAGACATCAAAGGAAGAGAGGAAAAGAAGGAGAGAAAGAGACAGACCAAGAGATAAGACAAAAGTAAAGAAAAAGTCTTTCTCTGGATGGCGAGAGCTCACAGAACAGGTAGGATGCAAGATGGATGCCGAATTAGCCATCGATAGCGGGCGCATCACTGCGAAAATTGCAGAAATTCTGTTGTGCATCTTTTAAGACTCTTAAAGAGTGTTTGATTTAAAAAATAAAAAATAAAAAAATATATATATTTATAAGATTGAAGTAATTGAGAAACTGGTCCAGAGAATTTGCTTTATTATTTGGGAAATAAAGAAAAAACTATAACAAAGACACTCTCTAAATTGTTAATATTATCCATGAAAAGGAATAAGCATTATTGCAGAAAGATACTGAGAAATTTGAAAAAAACTGAGGATGAAAAAGAAGACGGGTATAGAGACAGAGTGAAGCAGCTCAAGGAAAAGATGAAGGTGTTAATGAGAGGGAGTGAAAGATACTGATGGGGAGAAAAACCTTTGTCTGAAATAAAGAAACCTATTGATGTGATGAGATGAGATGAGAGAGTGCTGATTAAAGATTGATGCCATTGATTTTTAACTACTCTATTTTCACTGCCTCTGCCTATCATTGATTTTTTTATCTAAGTTTTTTCATTTCTAATTTTCTTTTTACCTCGCTTTTCCATCCATGGTGTCTCATAAGGTCTGCAGTGTTGTGCTGAACATGGACCAGAAGGAAATTCTCACATGAAATATCTAAACCTTTATTATTTATTACCTCAGAGGAGCTACTGGTGGATCAATCAACTAGCAGCAAAATCTTTCAAAGTTACAGAAAGCAGCCCCCAAACTATTTCAAGCTCCATTGACTTTAGCTTTTTAATCAATAAGGCTTATTTTACAGCGATATGGTTTTAAATCAAGATCCAATTCAGTCCAATTTTATTTGTAGAGCACTTTAAAAACAATGCTGTTGACCAAAGTGCTGTACACAGAAAAGATATGGTTTTAAAACAAGTCAGGCTATCAGTTGCTTGCACTGCTGCTCAAAAACAAAAGATCCAATGAGGAAGTATATATATATTGCCTTGCAGTATTTTTATTTTTGTATTTCACGTCTGTGTAAGGGAAGTATTATCAATAAAACATTTATACAAGCCAAATGACCTTCAGCAACATGTTCATCTTTCCATCAGCCCCCAGATGTCTCCTACCATACAAATATGATGTCATTCGTTTACAGACATTAGTCCGTTATAAATGTTTATTTGGATGGTTGCAGATAATGAATAGCACTGCTTCCATTGTGATTTATGACCACAGCTTAGAGACATTGGGTGACAACTTCGATGAGTAAGAAGAGGAAAAGGCAGAAAAACTGTCAGTAGCAAGCCGAGAAGGCAGTTTACATGCACACACACACATAGACACTTACACAAACACATTGGGTCTCCAATCAGACAGACCCTGGAAGGATTGCTGTAGGAGAAATTGAGTTTTATACTCTGGAGGCTCAGAGAGAGATAGAAAAATGAAAAGGAGGAAAAACAGACAAAGAGGGGAATCAGAAAGAAATGAAAAAGATAGAAATAAAGAAAGTACCAGTAAGAAACAAATTTTCAATGGAAGAGTTAAGGATCATTGTATTGCTTGAGGCATGTTAGCAACAATAGTGAAAGAACAAGAGTTGATTTGTCATTGACATTCACTTCCCTTTATTTATCGCTCGCTCTCCCTCATAGACAGACACAATCACTTTGCCATCTGTTCTTTCTGGAGAAGCAGGAAACCCAAGTGTCCTCCAAAAATTGCAAACTATAGTAATATGGCTCCATTCTTTGTGGGTGTGAATTATGAGGTAGTTATATTCGCCTTGCTAGTGTCTGACAGGGCATGGCTGCTGAGCTGCAGCTGAAATACTCACTTTGACCTAGATCAGCTCAGTAGCTGGCTGCCAGCACTGTCTGCATAGTAGTAATGCCCATTTCTCAGTGATATGATGAATTTTGGACATTGCCCATAATGATGTAAGAATTCCCACCCACATGTCCTCTGACTCTATGTTTCTGCTTATTCACAGTCTGTCTGAGTGATTTGCTATTTCTGGTTTTGTCTCTCTTGTTTGCTTTCCTTGTCTTTCTATTTAACATTTCTTTGTTTGTCCCTGCAAAGAAACTGGAGCTCTCACCATGTAAATGTCTCCTGCAATGTGTGCATGCCAATGTGTTGCTAAAAGTGTGTGTGTGTGTGTGTGTGTCTGAAAGAGGGTTTATTTGATATGATCACATCTTGTATTGGTACCCCCATGCTTTACCTTACATCCAAAATGTAACATACTTGTAATCATAATTACAACTCTACAACAAAAGCATGAAATTGAAGTGGGCTTTTTGTCCCTGCATCTCAGCACATTTGCACCTTTTATAGGGCATATAAACGTTAATTGTTTTAACTACCAGTATTAAACTTAATCGTACTAGTTCTATAAAAGGCCCTCAGTAGCGTGATTTTGACTTACTTAATTATTTAATTCAAATGAAAACGGTTGTTGCTGAGATGGTTTGACATTATTTGCTTTTATATCTCATTAGATTTGGACTTGAACATAAATAGATGTTTTGAAGAAATTGAAAGTTTGAGTAAAGAAAATAAAATTGTGCTTTTATGGTAACATTGGTGCATGCAGCAAACTGTAGCTGTCTAGTTTTTTGTTACATTCTTATTGCAGGAATTACATGTCATTCCTGAAGACAGAAATATACTCATCAACATGTGAAGCTGAGCCTACTTTTGACTCTTGTTCTGGTCCCACTCCATGGCAGGGTTGCTGCAGAAGTGGGAACTACAGAGACTGCTGAACCCACATCTTTAGAAACTTTCCTTCTTGAAAACTGTAAGGGCAGACCGTATTGTATGCTGACAGAGCATGAGCTGTTTACATCCCTCTACTTACAAACCTAAACATACATCGGCAGGAATTGGAAAAGGTCATCAGTTGTCACCTAACAAAACAATCAGATGGATTTTTAAATATTGTAGCCATTGATTTGAACATAATAGACATTACTACTGTTTTATTGGAAATATATTAGGAATATTTTTACAAGGGAAAGAAATACCCTGGAAATCCGCAGAAGGTACTAAGCTTTTCCACTTCCACATTTTGGTCTGTTGGGCTATATTTTCCTGTTTCTCCAAACAACCTGTCAGCTGGTAAAGAAACGATTAATTTTGTTCAATAGTATTTTCTCTTTGTTTGATTGTGAGTTACTTCTTTTTGTGGCTGAATATTTTGATCAAATCTTGCTGTGTGTAATAATATAGTTTTGTTTCCATAGCCCCTGTAGTCAGCGGACTCTGTCAAGTTCCTGGCAGCCATTTTCAGAGTCCATTTTATCTGAAAAAAAGTGTGAGCTTATTGGAAGGAGGGGCATAGTAATTGGCATTGAAATATGGCTGATAGGACATAACTAATGAAAACGGTGGCAACCACCTTTATCCCAAAAGTCCAAATTAACTAAATAATTATTATCTATACATTTTTTAAAAATTCTTTAACCAAACAAAACAAACATTGTAAACAGAAATCACTGAAATGAAAAGGAGCAGAAAGAAGAAAAAATCGATTCATCACATCACCACAGAGCAAAACAAATGAACCTCTTTCATTATATTTTCTCTTCTTTCTCACTTTAGTTTTGAATTAGTCTTTTTAAAAGACAGTGCTTAAGACATTCTTTCTTGCTTGCAGGATTAGATAATACCAAACCATGACAGTCCAGATATTTTATGTTGTTTGCAATCTGTTCTCCAGGGCTTGCAAACAACAGAGCCTTAATGGAATATACCTGATCCTTCATGCAGTGTTGATTACTTGATGTACAACTTGGTCATGTTGGGCCAGCTCTGCTCCAAAGCCAACCATGAACTGCGGTCTCACATAGTTGGTTTTAATTCATTTAGATTCATACACATATGCAGCTAAAACTAGTGGCAATGTACTTGGTAATTCCTACTAATATTTATATGTATGGTTTTGGCATCTTTGCCAACTACCCTCTCTGTCATTACACAAGGAAAGCCCCCCCACCCCACTGTTGGAGAAATGACCAACAGTGTCCATGAAACTATCATGTATCTGATACATTGTCATCCCATATATGATTGATGTTTGTTTTTCAAAAAGTGTGGTCAGAGTTATGAACCCATGTCTGGTCTGACCAAATTGCTGCTTTACACATTTAGAGGAAACATTACAGATGTGGTATCTTTTACCCTCAAAGATAAATTGAATTAAACAGAGGCTAAATGTCTCCATTTAGGTGTTTAAATGAGCTAATCAAGTCTTCTTGTCTTTTCACATGTTCTTCTGCAGTGATGGATGGGCAGACAGGTATGATGTGACAGACGGCTATGTCAGAGAAGCGGCCGGGGGTATTACCATCAAGCTCCAGTCAGCTGATGTGAAATGGTTTGATGATTACTACCTGAAACTCCGTCCTGAAAACAACCACAGGAACCCTTGGTTTCCGGAGTTCTGGCAACATCGTTTTCACTGTCGACTGAAAGGTCACCCGCAAGAGAGCAACAAGTATAACCACACTTGTAGCAGTAAGTGCACACTCAAATGAAAATACTTCGGAGTTTAACCGTTTTTTTCATGACATCTAATATTAGCTACTTTAGGTGGGTTAATTGCTGTTGTTAGTCTAGTCCTGAGAGTCATTGGGATAAGGCTTGATAATTGGAGCTCTACTGTTCTGCACTGGGATATAAAAAAGCGAGAGGAATCATTGTTTTAGGTCAGCGTAACAGACTACGGTACCAGTCTGCATTTTTATTGATTTGCTTTCATAATGACCACTATTAATGCAAATATTTTAGAAACAGACAGGCTGAAAGCACACCCACACACCTACAAAAAGACCATATGGATACACGCAGCTTTGCAGATCATCTGGAGAGTGCACCCTTTATTTTGCTCATTGCATTCAGTCTTCTCCCCTTCTCTCTCCAATTCATTCTTTCCATTCAAAGGCAAAACAGTGTTTGAGTGCAGCATCAAAGACAGTCATGTCTCATGTATTTTAATGAAATGGGACACAAAATACAATTGAACAGGACACAGACAGAAAAAAAAAAGAAATGAGATGTGGAGGTGGGAAGTAACTGATGAGGAAGAGGCAAGAGAGCGGTCTTTGATGTTATAGAGAATAGAGAACTTTTAGTTGTTTTTTTTCTTTTGTAAATTGAGTTTCTCAGATTTTGTACTAACCTTTTTCCGTCCATCCCTACTCACCAACTCAATTCTCACTTCCTCCCACCTCTACATATGCAGAACGGGAGTCCCTTCGGAAGCAGTACGCACAGGACACCAAGATGGGCTTTGTCATAAATGCCATCTATTCAATGGCATATGGCCTGCATAACATGCAACGGGCACTCTGCCCAGGTTATCAGGTAGGTGCAACATACATGGAGAGGTTAAATGCAATAAAATGAGAAGATAAAAAAGAGAGATGAAGGGAGAGTGAAAAATGTGCCCCTGCAGCCATTTTGAATGGATGGAGAAAGAAACATCCTTATTAAGTGAGTACTGTTGCTCTGTAGTTGTTCATACAGTCTAACAGAGGGTGTTTAGGCCAGCTACTTTTGTACTTATAAATAGCAAACCTATTTTGTGGAATCAGCTGAGAGACAACAATGTCGTCGGATAAAGCAGAAACACTCACTTACACTTCAGTTTAGCTCTGTAACTGTCTCTTTTGTTGTCTTAGAGGCGTTATCAGTGGTGCATCAACTTCCACCCACTGTTCCACCTCTGAGCTTAGACATAGAGCACTGATGCACCAGTCCTGCCTTTAGCAGGCAGTGTGATAAGGGCTTAGGATGCTGCTGAGATGTAACAGTAAGCTTTGTTCCTATGTGGCCCATTTTTTTAAATTCATCTCATAATGCTGTAAATGTATCTGAGCTCCAAAAGTCTTTAAGATCAATTAAAGCGTCTTATAGGTTGCTTTATTTCACATAGTTTCTTTTCGTTATGATATCAGTTCAACAATTCGAGTGAAAAGTTATACTCACGAAGATGCACCTATGTGTTTGTCAGGAGATACTTCCATAAATCTTAAAGTTTTTTAAAAATAAATTTGACTTTTTACTAGTCATTCATTGTCACATACTTGCTTCCTCTCCCTGAAGAGATTTGGGAATCATAACTGTCTTCTGAGATCACCATTAAACAGTCTTATTTTGATCATGCATTTGCTGATTCGTCTGTTCTCTAGTAAATATGCGGAAGTTGCTTCTCACTCTCAGTGAACAAAACCTCGTGTTAATCCTCTGATGTTATAATTAATTCTGTTCTGCCTGATTCCTTTTTTGCAATGCTGTGCAGCATGCACTGCACTGGCCTTGCTTATATACTAGAGTATTTTCTACTGTATCACAATGCTATGAAGTGAGCATTGTTTTGCTGTCAGCACGAGGTCCAAACAAAATTGTAAACAGGTACTTGTTGACAAAATGATTTATGTAAACAAATAGAAAGCCAACTTTATTAACCGGTTGATGAAATCCAATCACCTGATGACACTCCATTTTCATTGTAATCTGAAAATGGAAGAACAGTCTAACTCAGTGAAATATGATATTCAATGCAGTTAATAAAGCTAATTCTTTATTTGGTAATCTTAAAACAGCACAAGATCTTGAATATTTCTTTTTTATTTTATGTCATGACTTGTTTTGTGTTTGAATATTTCAAATTTCTTTAAGAAAATGTGATTGATTTTTAGTTTGAGTGTAGTAAAGGATAGGTAATGAATATGTCCAAACAGAAACATTTAAATAGAAAATCTATAAACAATTTTAGATATAAATTATATGGGGCCTGTCTGATGACATATTTAGAAAAAAAAAAAGAACTGACATAAGATGTTATATGAGATTACTTACGTGTGCAAACGAAATAAGTAAGATGTGGCAATGGATTACTAGTGCGAGGGAACGAGATAATTAACTTGTGGTCACGCTTCAGTTAAGTGCATATTAATGGGCATTTTTTATTGAATTTAATTCTTGTAACTGAGCTTACTGGGTTTTCCTAACTGAATAGTTCAAAAATATGAAACAACAAACTTAATGTGGTGTCCCATCAGAGGTTGCGATAGAATTTTTCTTTGTCAGTCATTTTGACTGACAGGGTCATAAAAATCCCGTCATTTTGTATTTTTACCCGTCACTTTATTAAAAAAAATTATAATGATGACAGATTCAATAGCATTCAATTTTAGGCTAATTTCAGTCCGAATAAGGTGAACAGAAAATCCACACCGTTACACATCATGCAGATGTGCAGAACACACAGAGGGCTGACTAACAGTGAATCCAGACAGAGCAGTGAAACATGGAGAGTTTGCAGAGGTTGACCCCGACCGCAGGGTGCTGCATGGCTCCAATGTTACAAACCCGCACCCACTCGAACCGCTAGGATCATTATCAAACCCTACCCGTGTCAAATCTGGATCGACCTGTCCCGTTGATTTTCTTTTTTTCCCCCGCAGATGTCGCATTATATTCTTTTTAACTTGCCACTGAACCCCTGCTACATCTCTGTAGACATTTGGCAGCTTTATTTGATCCTGAGATTGCTGTGTAGAAACAAAAAGTCATTTACCATCGCAGTTTAAGCTGTTGTCAGCTCCAGAACCACACAAGCTGCAGAAAATTCTCACATGCTGCATTTTTCTAGAAAATCAGTGAGAACTCTCTCCAGCTGTGAAATCTTTGGCGCTGCCTGCAGCTCAGGTTCAGCGGGAGGAAGACCCACAGCATGCGCTCTGTCTGCACCAGTGGTTCTGCGGAGACCCGTGGTGGTCACAGATGCGCTCCAAGACAACATCTCATTAATATGTTGACTTGCTATCAAGTGATTGGGGGCAGGGGTGTGAATTGCAATCTGTCAAAATGACCGACTGCCTTCAGATTTTTCCATCATCATTTAAAAAAAATGGTCAATGACGGAAAATATTCGGTTAACGTGACCCCTGTGTCCCATCTAATAAACTTAGATGGGACACCAAATTCACCATTCAACCGCTGCTTCAGTGATATTGTTCCCCAAACACTACAAATCCCACAAAAAGTCTGCCAACACTATAGTAGCCCTGGGGTGACATATGCCCTACTGAAAAACCCCAAACATTATACACAGAGATGGTCCATTACAAGGATATCCTGCAATCTGCTGTGATTTATAACAGCAGATTCATCAAGATCACAACATGATATCACAACAGGACACTTGAGTATCCTAAGAGTCACTTAGTTCACATGCTGAAGGGGCACAGTTTGAAATGAAAACAATATGCAGACACTGGGCAAGTTGTTGATGCATTAGTAACACGTGCCTGTGTCTCAATTATCACTATCCCACATGCTAGTAGTCCATGGCCACGACTCAATAATGCGTTGCCACACAATATCATATCGTGACATTAGCAACGTGTGGCCACATGTTTTCGATTGATGTCACCAGACAGGCTCCATAGCTTTAGCACAGTACCAGTAAAACGTTTGAAAACCTACTCATTAAATTTTTATCTTTGATTTTAACTTTCGACTGGTGCTGTAGGTGTACATTATTAAATGCAGTCATTATTAAAAGCACATTCTGCATTTATTAGACATTGATTAAATAGTTTTAACCTAGTGGGGAAGACCTGAACCATAATTCTTGTGCTCTGATATGGATATTGAAATATATTAGGGTCTGACTTAACTTAATAAAATGCCTAAAAAATGTGAGTTATATGCCTGAATTAGTGGGTCATGGGATTAAGAAACAATATTCCATTCAAAGAATGATTCACTTTTCTTGAAACATTGTGGGTTGCTGATGTTTTGGTCAAAGTTTCGGTGTTTAATGTTTCCTGTTGCACAGAACAGTGAATATGCTTTGAGTATGATATACTGAATTAAGCTGAAAATTAATTAAAGAAAATATTTCATCATTTATAGGATATGTCAGTCTGTTATATGAATGATGATTTACATCTGATTTCTAACTCAAGAATACTTAGATGAAACAATGTTTTGTAAACTGTTTTTCATGTTGTATTTATTCAGAATAACATGATTGTTGATATATTTTAAGGGCCTTTGTGATACCATGCGACCTATAGATGGTGCTACACTGCTTGACTTCCTAATGAAAACCAACTTCACTGGTGTGTCAGGGGAGGGAATCTTATTTGATGAAAATGGAGACTCACCTGGCAGGTAGGCATTGTTACTGGGCAGACACACCAGGACTGTCTGTTTATTTGGTCAACCTGTTTGCAGATGTACTGCTGTATATTGTTAAGTGTGTAATGGCTGAATATGGACCTTTTTTAAACAGGTATGAAATAATGAACTTCAAAAAGATGGGAAAGGACTACTACGACTATATCAATGTTGGTAGTTGGGATAACAGTGGATTGAAGATAGATGATGATGAAATCTGGCCCAGCAAAGATACCATCATCAAATCTGTCTGCAGCGAACCCTGTGACAAAGGACAGATTAAGGTAAACTGACATTTACAAATAACATTTCTTGGTTGTTTATTTCTTAAGTTTTAACATGCTTCAATAATTGAAATATGTAAAATCCACAGTTTATGAGCCTTGTATTAATTAGCTATTCATCAAGCCCTTAACAAAATTAAAATAAATCACTTGTAGTTTTTACTTTGCATAAAAATGTCATGCATATTAAGGGTTCCACACTTATTTCTATTGTTGATATAAACTGATAACATTAATTTACAATGATCTGAATGCCTATAGAGCATTGTAAATAAAGTCCTCAGCCCACACTTGTGTCTTCCGACTACCTGATCCTCTGTCGTCCTCGTTCCCAGTCAAAATTAAAAGTGATCAGATTCTGTCTGCTTAACTTGACTGAAGGTGAAGCTTTGCAATAATACTTTTATGAGTGCATATGAGCTGGCATATAGACAAACAACCTTGATGTCAAGTCAATGCAAGCAAATAAACAAAGACCCACATATTTATTTAAAAAAGCTCAATCTGTCTCTTTCAGGTGATTCGTAAAGGTGAGGTGAGCTGCTGCTGGACATGTACTCCCTGTAAAGAAAATGAATATGTGTTTGATGAATACACCTGCCGAGCCTGTGAGCTAGGCTCCTGGCCTAATGATGGCCTGACAGGTCAGTATAAGTTTGTATGTTTCTGTATTTGCTTGGATGTTTATTTAAAACCTAAAGCTGCAATCTCAAAGACCTTCAATAACCCCACATGAATACATGTGATATAGAGATGAGGGCTCTCGCCTTTTACTTGTATACTATCACAACATATAATAGTAAGTCCTGCACCTGTTACAATATAAAGAAAAACTGAGATGATTCCTTCCCTTTTACTCACCACACCCCTTTCCGCCATCTCCCTTCCCCTATCTTCTCATCTGCTCCCTCGCTTTCATCTCCTTAATTTGTCTCTGACATGGTCATGGATGTTTTAATTATTCTGCATCAAGAGAAGCTTTCGATTTTCAATTAAAAAAGATTACTGTTGCAGCAAAAATGTATTTCCCCTCTACTGCATTGGAAGTGCTGGGATATTGCCTTGTTTTACTCTCAGCTGCTCATTATACTGCTTGCTAGCTCCTCCCCAAGCTCAATGATTAAAACATGAATGAAAGGCTCACTGGCAGAGAAAAAAACCCATCCTCGAAGTAAAGCAGACTGTAAAACCATGTGAAAATGATAGACAGAGAGCTGACAGGAGAAAAACAAGAGGAGGAATTGTAGGCATGATAGCAGTTGTCTGTGTATTAGTTTGTGGGGGCAAGTTCATTTGCGAGACCTCGCTCATGTGTCTCATTTCATCAACAATAAGTCCTGCGAGTCCCCCTGTGGGTGTGATATGGAACAGTATTAATCAAACAAACAAACAGTCTGCCCTGTCCCACCTGCAGGCATTTTGATCTCACTCCCTCAGCCAAAAAGAAAGGAGACAAAAAGACTGAGAGATGAAGAGAAAAAATGATTAAGGATCAAAGGGGAAAAAAATAGAGCAATGATCAAGTGACAGGGGAGAGAGGTGAAGGACTTATGAAACCATAGAAAGCTACAGGACAGTTTTTCAGACAGCAATAAAGCAAAATCAAGATAAAGATAACGAGAGAAAAAGTGACCTAGAAGCATGAAGTGGTGGTAAAAGTGAGTTTGATAGAGAGAGCAGAGCAAGGGATAGAGATGAATAGAGGCTCTGACATAAGCAGCAGCCAGGGACAGGGAAAGGAGCAGAGTTAGGAAGGATTAGCTTTGGGATTTGAGCCTCTCCACTGATCGGGAAAGTTTGAGTCTGACAATGTTTGAAGGAGTTTGCCTCAAAACTTTATATTGACTAAACTCTTCAAATGATCCCTCTTCTTTTAATGCACCAGGTTGACATGAGAGCATTTTCTTGCGTGCTCTGCAAACTAATTGAGAATTAAAACGCTGATGTAGTCTTTCGTTTTTGACTGCTCTCAGAAAGCCCACAAGCAAAAACACTGATCCAGGATTTGCAGCCTTGCATCAACACTTATGTAGGCAGTATTAATTGTAGCTAAACTCACCTACATTTTCATGTGTGGGTAGTCTTTACCCCTAATGACTAGCCAAGATGGTTGCTGTAATCCTTGTCTCTTAAAAAGAGGCTGTGCTAAAATGGCGAAAAGACCATTATTTCTAAAAAAGAAAAAAAGGGAAGAAAAAAGGAAACATTTAATATGTCATATGGTTGAGAAGCTGCATATATTTATGATCTATATTTTCATTAAGCCTTTGAATGAAATGATGTAGTACTATAGTACTGCACTTTTAATGCCTCACTTATTTTAGATTATGTTATACAAAGATTATGTGTGAGCTTTTCAGCAATATGTGTACAGAATGCTGCTGTGTGAACTTTACTCTGTCTCTTTGTCACTGTCCTCTTAGCTCCTATCAACAAAAAGCCTGTTGTTTATGCCACCAAACCTAATCACATCAGCAATTTAATAAACCTTGTTGACCAAGTTAAAGACTAAGTTATTAAATTACTACACTTAAATCTTTTTAATGACTGTTCTGTCTGTTCCATCTTTTTGTAATTAGCTTTGCTGTCCAAACAGGTGCTTGTTTGTGTCTGGACAAAGAAAAAAATAACATGAAAGTCAAGAAAGTGAAAATGTTCAGGGCCAAAAAGTTGAAGAAAGAATCTTTGTCCGTCCTTGCTTCTACAGGCTGTCTAGACCAACCAGCTAGATGATTTCTGCCAGCATTAAGATGGAACATAATTAGAACTGTCCCTTTAATTAACAACACTTTATCTCCTTGCCTGTGAAGAAGACAGAGATAGAGGGAGAGAATTAAGGAACAAGGTGGGAAGGAAGAGGATGTGGAGAGATAAGGGAGATATAAGGGGCTATAGAAAGGGCGGAATGATTAATGGTGTATCACAGGAGGAATAGAGACACAAATGGAGGGAGAGGAATGAGTCAGTGGACTGCAAAATATAGGAGAATATTACTATCATAAGAAGCGGCCGTGCAAAAGCAAGTTGCAACACAGACGGAGGAATGTGTGACAGAAACAGTAAAATCGTCATTTGTAGTGTAACAGTAGATAATGAAACCATACTGACAAAATGGTGTAACATTAATTTTGATAGTGTTGTGTAAAGATAGAATATAAGTAAATCACATTAATTTATTTGTGTCTCATTTTCACAAAGTGGTTTCAGTAATAAATAACTCTGTTCAATCCAGTTTTATATCATTTGATCTATATTAACCCAAACCCAGTCTACACGCAAGCTGTGAGCATGTATGGACTTTAACTGCAGAAAACCAAAAAAGCAGCACAGCCTGAATTGGTGTCATTTAATTCTGTGCAACATTGGCATATTTTGCTGGACAAACTGGATTTTAAAGGATGTAAGAGGGAAAGAGTGAGGTAAAGAACACGAGGAAGAATTATGCAGTTAAATGTCAAAAGTGTGGCGGCCTTAACGTAAGTTAATAATACACTATGCTCTTGCTGGACTTGATACATTTTGGCCCAGCATATACATCTTCTCATAATTGCCTCCTCCATCTCCAGGCTGCCACCTTATACCAGTGGAGTACCTGCGTTGGGGTGACCCTGAACCCATCGCAGCTGTTGTCTTTGCCTGCCTCGGTCTGATGGCCACCTTCTTTGTCACTGCAGTCTTCATCCGGTAACAAATCTATCTCAGAAAACATATAATACTGCATGAAGAGAAAAGAAGGACAGAACTATATGCATTACTAATAAACTCATCTGTTTATCTGAGTGCGTTAATGTCTTCACTTCATTTACAGATCTATATTTTGTTTAAATGTGTGTGTTTAGGTTCCGGGACACCCCAGTTGTGAAATCCTCTAGCAGAGAGCTGTGTTACATTATACTGGCAGGGATCTGCCTGGGTTACCTGTGTACCTTCAGTCTCATAGCAAAACCCCATGTCATCCATTGTTACCTCCAACGACTGGGAATAGGCCTGTCACCGGCCATGAGCTACTCTGCACTTGTCACCAAGGTAAGTAAGGAAAGATGACAGGGAATTCCCCATTAGAAATGAGGGAAGTGTTATCAGGGATATGTCTGCACATTTTCAGTGACTGCAGTGTATAAAGGCAGACAGCAGAAGTCTAGAAAATAGTCACAGTATACTGAGTAAATGCTGTATGTCTTAATGATGTTTGGTTTCTGACCCCAGACAAACCGCATCGCTCGGATCCTGGCAGGAAGCAAGAAGAAGATCTGTACAAAGAAACCTCGCTTCATGTCTGCCTGTGCTCAGCTTATCATTGCCTTCCTGCTCATATTATTACAGCTGGGCATCATTGTGGCTCTCTTCCTCATGGAGCCACCTGAGGTGAGCTGTGTTTGACTTAGAGCAGGTGGTGTTGTTTAAAGTTCAGAGACCAATACAGAAGAATAAGTTGAAACAGAAACAAATAAATTTCAGCTTCTAATCTCTAAATCTAAATCTCTATCCATACACCAGAGCCTTTAGTTCAATTTCCTCTGCTTTTCAAAAAACCTCTGTTCTTGCATCTTTGCTGTCTTGAAGAAAAAATGAAATGATGCTAGTAGCCTTTGCTTTGCCAGCTTTGAACTGTTGGTGAGTCATTTTCACTCCTGCGTACACAGGTAATCCATGACTACCCCAGCATTCGTCAGGTCAATCTCATTTGCAACACCACTAACCTCGGTGTGGTTGCCCCCCTGGGATACAATGGCCTGCTCATCCTCAGCTGCACCTTTTATGCCTTTAAGGTATTATCTTTGTTTCTCTGTAACATGTCCATTATCAAGTTATTATCAGACAATTTGTTGTGAATTGCTATATTTTATTCAACACATCTTTGGATCTGATTCAAATATCAGAGTCAGTGGTCAATAACCATCCAAAACTTCAAAATGTAGAATACGCAGAAACAATATAAAACATAAATTTGCATCTTTCTTAATGGCCACCAGCAGGTGACTACTGTGGTTGCATTTTGCAATAAGTCAAAATAATATTCTGACTTCAACATATGTTGAAATCCAGGAGGAAATGACCACTTCTCACTTGATTTGTTAAAGGTATACCGTGTAACTTTTGGCCACTAGGGGGCTAAACCTGTAACTTCTCACAGGCCACACCACACTGTTGCAAAATTAAACAGTGTATCTCTTTATGGGCTCATCAGACACATTTTCACCTTCTTACTTTGTTCAGATTTGACAAACTTTAAAGGAAAAAGTAGCCCACTGTGTTTTATAGCTGTAGAGCAAAGCACTGCAGGTCACATGATCCCATGAGAGACGGATCCGCTCATGCAAAGTTACAATGTCTGGTTTCTGAAGAGGGCAGCCCCCTTGGAGTGCCGACATGTGTCAAACACTGTATTAACATCAGAAATCATCCATAAATACTCACGTTAGGCTGATATTTGGGTCAAAAGTCAAATTTTGGGGGAAATTATAGGTTTAGGACCCCTAGTGGCCAAAAGTTACACGGTATCCCTTTAACAAGTTTATGGTCGCATTAACCTCTCAAGTCTCATCGTTTTTTCTCTTTCTTTGTTTTTTTTAGAAATTTGTTACAACAAAGAAGTACAATTGCTCATTTAAGCCTTCAAAATGGTGCTATACAAGCTAGTTGGTAATGTTGTAGTGTTTACATCCATCTTTTATTCTCAGTCTGGTGCAGAAATACTGTAATCATACAAAGATTTAGCCATAACAAGAGTAAATGAAATTTTGTTGCAATTTATAAAGCCAGTGTTATCCTATAGCCATTGATTTTCTGTTGAATGTGAGAGCTGAAGCATAAAAAGAGACACCGAAATGCAGTGCATTACAGGCAACCTGTTTCTGAAAAAAAGCAGCAAGCCAAAACAATGAGCAAACCAATAGAATGGTGTTTCAGATCACGTTTTAGCTGTCGAACCACCACACACAACTAAGGTTAGCTGTAAAATTATAACTTTGATGCCTAATCAGTGGATTCATATTTTGCATTAGTATTCTGGCACAATGAGGATTTGTTATCAATAGCTAGCTGCTCTATCTTTGCTTTATATTCCCCAATTAAGGCACAGAACAATAAAGAACTGCATCATTATTTACCAGTGCTTTTCTTTCTTTTTCTCTCTGTCTCTATCTTTCTTCAAGACCCGCAATGTCCCAGCCAATTTCAATGAGGCTAAGTACATTGCTTTTACCATGTACACCACCTGTATCATCTGGCTGGCGTTTGTACCCATCTACTTCGGCTCCAACTACAAAATTATCACCATGTGCTTCAGTGTCAGCCTCAGTGCCACCGTGGCTCTGTGCTGCATGTTTGCACCTAAGGTAACGTTGAAACACTTTCTTCTTTCAACTGTTTCGATGGATATATTTCCCTACAGTCTCTACTAAAAGTCACAAAATATGCTTTTTTTGATTGACTTTGAGATGTTCCTATGTGCTGCATATTAGCAAACCTTTAACATACTTTGTACTTTATAATCAAGAAATTATTATATTTTTTAGGCATGTTTTACGCTAACTTAAACCCAATTTGTGCTTTGTCAACAGTATTAACCCTGTCATCATGTATTATTAATAAAAAGGCAGAATAGTCTTTTTTTCTAACTGTTAAATCTTATTTAAGAAGCATACATTATGTTGTATTTCACATCAGGTGTATATCATTCTGGCCAAACCAGAGCGTAATGTGCGCAGCGCATTCACCACTAGCACAGTGGTGCGCATGCATGTGGGCGACGGCAAATCGTCCTCTGCTGCCAGCCGTTCTTCTAGTCTGGTTAACCTGTGGAAACGCAGAGGCTCTACTGGAGAGACACTCAGGTATATCTGTGTGTCTACTGTGTGTCCCCTTAAGGGTTGTTGGCCAGGTTAATGCAAAGTTACAGTCGGAGGCTCCATTTCTATAATGGCCTCACTTAGAGAGTATTTATGGTTTGTGTGTGTACGTGTGTGTGTTTCAACTTTCTGAGAGATTGACTCTTCATAATCCCCTGAGTCTGCTTGACTGTTCTTCTGACCCCAACATGAACCCCTGAAAATTGCCTAATAGAGAGATGGCAAAAGAGGAGACAAGAGTGTATAGAGAAGTGGAGGAGTGGAAACAGGAATATAAAAAAGGGAAAAAGATAGATGGAGAAAGAAATGAAGGGCAGAGGTGATTGAAATAAGTCATTATAGGTCTTGCATCACACTTTTAAGGACATCCACTGTCATCCACATCTACAGTGACAAGAAACTGATTTAAAAACTTAAAAGGAGTGACATATAGCTGCTTGTTGGAGAAAAAAAAAACAGGCACACATTTTCATTCGTCAGCAGGTTACTCCAACTCAAGCTGCCTGGCAAGCAAGATTTCAATCATATTCTCATAAGAAGTGTCAGGAGTGTTTCCATCTTTGTTCCCCTCAGTCCTATCTTCCCTTCCATGTCTCTTTTGGTCCTGTCGACCTCAGTGGGTGGTGGTAATTGGCAGGGCTGTCAGTCTCTTTAGTGCCCAGCTCGAAGCTGTTGTGTTTGAAATGCTGTCATTGTATGGACTAAACAAGCACAGACAGACATGAATCAAGCAGACTAGAGGGAAAAGACAGTTTTTAAAGAATGAAATATTTGATGTTTGAGCCAAATGTTTGAACTACCAAAGAGGGCTCGGTTAACCTTCTCCAGACATTAAAATCTGCCTCTGAGCTGAATACAATAAAAGTAAGCAAAGATCAATCAAACACTAATTTAGTATGAGCAACATACCACATCACAGTGTATTTGTAAATCTAAATCAAGCAATGCGCAGACTTATGTGTGCGCATGTGTCTTGAGTATCACACAGGTTATGCACGTGTGGGTGTGTGTCTCCAGGGTGATTTGAGTTAATCTCAGTCATGGTGGTTTGAGGTTTAATCAGGAGTTCCACTATAGATTAATCACTCTAATTAACCTGACAAAAGGATGGAGGTGCAGCAAAGGACAGATCTCTCTGAGTGATGTAAAGCAGAGAAAAGTGGAGAAAAGCTGTTCAATGGAAGCTGAATGTGAGAAAGGATAAAAATGTGAAACAAAAATGAAGAGCAGACTAGACGCAGGACTGGGAATTAACTTAATGAAAATGACTCGGTGTATAAAGTCAAACTGATTTAATGTTTTTATTTATTAGTTGACTTTATTGAGCAAGTCTGTAGACCTAGAATGATAATGAACTGAAAATTGAATTTGTTTATCTACCTCCAAGCTCTTAACACCCCTCTCCTCTTTTTTCCTTCTTGTTATGCAGCTCCAATGGTAAATCAGTATCTTGGGCACAGACAGAGCGCAGCAGTTCACGTGGCAACCACCTGTGGCAGCGGCTGTCCTTCCACATCAAGAGAAAGGAGAACAATCAGACTGCTGTTATTAAGCCCTTCTCTAAAACCTCTGAGGAACGGTATTGCAGCGGGGCTGACCTGCCGCCACATGTACCTCTGCCCTCCCTCCCCTCCATGTCCTCCTTGCCCACTCATCCAGACAGCGGCGCCGACAAGACCCTGTACGAGCTCTCGGAAGCGGAAGAGCACTACTCAGTTACATACCGGCCGCAGACGCCTTCACCAATCAGTACTATCAGCCAGAGAATAGGGGCGTGTTTAGCGGAGGAACCCCAGATGGCCTGTATTCCAAAGTACTCTAGTAGCGTCTCAAGCAGCGGCAGCAGTTGTGGACCTTCGAGCAGTGGCTCTATTGCAGCGGGGAGCGACGGCCGTTTGGTTGCTGTGAACAACCTTCCCCAAGGGGCACAGAGTTCACTGATGGATCAGATCAGTTGCGTGGTAAACCGCTTCACTGCCAACATCTCTGAGCTCAACAGTATGATGCTCTCGTCCTCCCCAACACACTCACTCACACACAAACACACACCTCCTTCTCCTCATCCCACTGACCCCTATATGCTACCCCGTGAGATTCAGATGCCTCCGACCCTCACCACCTATGCTGACGTTCAGCCGCTCCCCCCTGTTGAGTCCAACTTGGTCAACCGGGGAGGCTGTCTTGCTCACCCTGTCCCTCATTCACCTTACCCGCTACCGCCTCTTCACCCCCATATCTCCCCATCTCTTTCGCCCTTGAGAGGTGGTCTGGTTGCCTGCCTCCCTGACTCCCCGCTGAGGAGGGTGGAGCTGGAAGAGGAACTAATCGCTTTGACTCCTCCATCACCCTTCCGTGACTCTCTGGCATCAAGCAGTGGCTCCCAGATCTCAGAGATGGGTCTTTGTGTCCCCCCTGTCCCTTCCCATCCTCCCCCATCTCCCCCTTCCCCCAGGTACACCAGACTGACACTCAGAAACTACAGTCAGAGTTCATCCTCACTGTGAGGCAGAGATTTAATGAGGAAAGTGGAGAAAAAAGAGGGTGGATACTGTGAAATCTATTTATCCCTGCTTGGAATAAAAACCTAAGGAAAAGTAGATTTAGAGAGCAGGGTGGTGAAGACACCAAACTGTGTTTGTGTTTACATGTTTGCAGTGAGATGCAAGTATAAGCAGCTTGCCAGTGTTGTACTTTCTTGCTGTCTCTCACAAGTGAGGAGTGAAGATGGCCGCTGTAACTGTAACTCTAAGGCATTTTGGCATCAATACCGGCAGAAATCATTCCAAATGGTTTAAGTCGAAATGGTATAATTTAGATTGGGGTAGTGGCCTTAAGGTGACTCGACTATCAACTAATTAGAGATAGTGTGTGTGTGTGCATTAATGAGCATGAGTGTATTTCAGCTGTATTTTAGTGAAAGAGAAGTGTCGGGTGTCAAAAATGATAGCGGCAGACTTTTACAGCCTGTAAGATCGGCACAGGGGCGATCATAGACGTGCACACACTCAAACACATAAGTGTGAGCACACCCATACAAATACAATGTAAGGGAAAACTGTAAATATAAGAAAGGTAATGGATTTTTCTTGGTGATAAAATCCAACATGCTTCTGATAAAAGTGCTTTGTGTGAGGAGTGTTAACATACTTGGGCAGTATGTGACTCTGAAGAACTTTTTAACAAAAGTTATTTTTTAATTCGCTCATCTTCAGTCTGCTCCCACAACATAGCTTTCATGTCCTCAGTCCCTCTTTCTCATGCAGATTTCTTTTATCTTGCATTTTTCAGTATTTTCTACTCTTCCAGCAAGTTTCTTCAGAAGTTTGAATGTATATTTTCTACATGAATCCTGAAGTAGTTGGGACCAAAACTTTTGTAGCTTTCAGTCTGTAACTTAAGAAAGAGGGAGAAGAGGGGTTGACAAGACCTGACCTTGTTTTACCATAAACATCTTAGTTTTGAAATCTCACTCAGGTGGATTATTTGGGAGAAATCTGACCTCAAAGCTTATTGTTAGTGTCTGGCATTTAACAGTGCATTTTGTCGGGGCTTAGCTGGATCCCAGTCATGACATTTCCTTGATAAAATGTGTCAGCATGACACAATAGCCATGTTTCATCAAAGACAGTTCTTGGGATTAATTGGAGTCAGCGTCTCCACCAGCCTCTGTGAAGGTCATCTGTTAGACAGGTGTGTTGAGTTTTTAAACTTTTTTCACTCTTTTTAAAGAAAGTCAAACAAATTTAGATTGAACATTGTGTAATCTTGAGTTTAGTGTATACAGTGATTTAAATGAAGTTACATCGCTCTTAATTTCCTGACACCATGCTGTAAAACAGCTAGAGATGACTGACATCCAGTAGAGCCAATCAAAATGAAGCAGAACCTTGAAAACACCGACATGAAAATCCCCTAGACCTTACGTTGCGATGTTTTCAGTGAATACTTCCTTGTTTCGGGAAATTTGCTGTCTTCCTCATACTGTAGTTAGGCAAGACCAAAAAAAGAGATTTATTTAGTTATCTTTTTCCCCACCTGTTACATGTCTTTATGCTAAACTAGCTGCCCGCTGGGAGAATCTTTTTATTGATTGGACAAGCATAAGAGTTATATCAATATTCTGACCTTGCTCTCAGCAAGAAAGGGAATCAATAATTTTCAAATTGTGAGTCCATTTCTTTAAGGTCAGATTCGGCCTTGTCATACTACGCTGGATTGGGAGACAGCATGACTGAGAGCTCTTGAGGAGATCATTAGTTTCTTTAAATGGTGTATGGAAATAGCAGTAGATATTTGTTTAGTTTATTGGAAAAAAAACACATTATGAAATTTTACTCTTTAAATTGGACAATCTGTATGAAAGAACCCCACAAAAACCTAAACACATTTGGCTAATTAATCAACCGTAGTTTTAAATTGAATGTATTTCCACATGTCAACACTTGAGTTATCTGAGTTGAATTAAAAAGTGCCAACAAATGCCATTTCAGAAATGCCTCTGAGAGAGGAGGTCTTGGCTTTGTGTCAGCTCCCTTCACAGAAGAAGACACTCAAAATCAAAAGTCAGGTTGTGTGACACAACACATGGATTTTTTACATTTGATTTGTTATCTGATACATCACTCCATTCAAAAACTGGACAGCCGGTATCACAGCAGAAATCAGCTCTTCAACATGTTGCTTGTGAATTGTAGTCCATCACAATGTCCATATTTTCCGCAGCATGTGCATCTGGCAGCTGACCAATGCAGACGCAGTCCATGGTCTGATTTTTAACATTGCGCTCTACTGTAGCCAGCAAGAACAAACTCATTCAAAGTGATCCTGTAAATAATAAGGGCATGCAAAGACAGTTCTGTTTTGTTTCAGATGAAAGTAAATTTATTTACATATCAAGAAAGCTGAAAAAAAGAAAAAAGTTTTGAGCTATGTTATAACATACAGTACCAATATGTGTTACGACTAGAGAAACTGTGTTACTACGCTGAACGTGTGAGTGACCATTCCTATTCAGATGTCTTGTAATTCAACAATATAATAATAATAATTGATATTAATATGATTATTGTGCCAAAGGGTTAAGGAGGGTTTAGTTTACTAGGTTGTGGGTAATATGTGATTTTATAAAAAAAAAAAAAAAAAAAGTAAATGTAAATTGTTTCTATTGTTTTGGATATTTTATATATAGATATTCCATATTTTTAAGTGTAAAAGCAATATTATGAGTATGTAAACAAGATACACATCTGGGGTTTCTTAAATCATTTAAATTTTAGTTCTTTTTCATCCTTTTTTAATCTGGAGGACTATTTGGGAGATAGGTGAACATGGATATCTACTTTATATTTAAAGAAAGGGTGATGTTTACTAATTATTTATAAAAAAAAAGAAGAAAAAAGATGAAGACTAATTCCTCATATCTACATTGATATCTTCTCACTTTGGGACATTTTCACCCATTTTTCACTGTATTCCAGGTTCAGTCGGTGAACCCAGAAGCCCAATTTACCGATAACTCGGCTGCAGTGAAACAGTTGAGGGGATAAACTGTGTGCAGTTGTGGTGTGTGGAAAATGAAGCTCACTCAGCTCTAATGATCTCTGAGCTATTGTCAACAAACTCACCTGCGTTGTTGAGATGTTATAGTGGAGAAGCTGGTTTATGTGCTGTTGTCGCTGACAGCATTCACAATGTGCCGAGAGACTCACAAAATGCTCGCTTCAGCACTTCAGCTGCATGTAACAGCCTCTTGGGTGAAGCTCGACAGTGATGTCTCCTCAAAAAATCTGGATCTATTTTAATCCCTTACAGTTTGTATGTCCTAAAGGGCTGTTCGATTTTTTCATGTAGGATGGTAAGTGTACTATTTGATTTGAAAGATGGCATTAAAAGTTTGGAAATGATGTATAGAACAGTAAGTTCAACATAATTAATCAAATCACAGGGATGTGAAAAACATCCTCTGTTGTTAATCAGGCATTTTGACAAAATGAGATTATTCAAATCTTTTTAGCTTTTGTGAGATTTTTTACAACAGTTGAACTTTGGGATTTCTAAACATCCCATGATGTACACAAAGTAATCATCCCTCTGTGAAAATGACCAGCTGTAGCGGTAATAATACAGGCGGGGTATTTTGCCAGCAGACCTTCAAAAAGCTCTGATATTGCTACACTGATGATTTCCCCTCAAAATGCTCTTACCCGACTTATTTTCATAAATACACTCTAACAAATTGGATTGATAATCCCCTGCGCTTTAACATACTTTCAACCAGATATGATCATCTGCTTATTGCGTGGAAAAAGACACCATCATTAATTTCATATATTTCAAATGAACACTTCAAACCAATCCACTGGTCTTCAAGTGGTGCTGTTTGATCTGTAGACCCTTATTCTGAGTCACTTGATGGTGATGTTGCATCATGTCTAACTCCATCGTTATTTATAGTGACAGAGGTTTTGGTAAACATGTAGAAATCCTGCTGAAGTGCTGCTGGAGCAAGACATGAAGCTTTTTATCAGGTTAGGGAATCTGTGGAGGGGCACATAAACCACATGTTTTTCACAGCTGCAGAATATAAGTTACATTATAAAAAAGTTTTTTCATTGCAAGCCCACAGTTTTATCTCTATCTTCATTCAACAGGAAACATTTTATCATATCAAGCTGCCTTGTGTGTCATGTCTTGCATATCATGGCATTTTAAGCCTTTTCCGTGTCAGTTCTTGCTGATTCGTTCCCATTATGAATAGAAGTTTCCAACAAGATGACACGATGGATATCTTGGAAGCTCAGGCAGTACAGCACATTCCAAAAAAGTCAAAACTGATATTTTAATACAGGCTAAGCTAATTTGCAATTCTTTGGTGTAAGGTTAGAGACAGCGGAACAGTAATATACCAGTTTTACGGAAAACTACAGAAACCACTATGTGTTACTTCATTTGTCTGAGAGACGAGACTGTACATTTTACATTTTTTCACGCTACTTTGCCTGATTATTTGTGTGACTTCATAGAGAAAGACAACTATGTTTACTCTGTAAAAACCATATTGGCATACAGTATGGAGAAGTTTGTTCTGGAAGCTCTGTCGCATAATTATAACAATAAAACAAAACATTTATGAGTTTAATTTGGCAGATGTCATTGTTTGATTATCAAATGAGTGAATCTCAAAATTGTTATTCTGTTTATTCACTCAGCAGGTGAATATAATTGAAGTCCTGTTAAGCTGTAAATCATCAAAAAAAAAGAAAGAAAAAAAACATGTTCTGAAAAGAAAAAGGAACAGGAACTGAAACTGATCACCATCAGCTATGGTGTTGAGAAATACCCTGTATTTCCTAGTTTTAGCAAAAGATATACTAAAGGCATTGAGGCTCTAAACTTTGCTGTTCAAACCATTTGAAGATACATATTAGTGTCTTGAACGTTGTAGTTTTTCAGGGGTACATTAGATGAATCCATTGTTGCTGCAGTCTGTAAGTTTCAACGAAACCCAAGGCCTTGAGGGTGACAACTAAATGTCTTAAAAAGTCATCAACAGTATTTTTGTATGTTTGTCTGAAGCTGCAGATTTGAATGTTGTTTTTATAACAGTGCAAGGAACATGCATGTTTTAATGTGCGATTGTTCCCACAGCCAGAAGAGTTTCTTGTAAGTGTGGCTATATGTTGCAGAGGGGGAAGGACAAGGAAAAGAGGTTAGACTGTATATTATAATGATAAGAAATAAGAAAGGAAATTATTTATTAATTCACAGGATATGTAAGAAAATGACATAAATTATTTACCAGATCTGTGTTGTTGTTTTTTTTAAAAATATCTTTTAATGTTTTGCATAACAGCTAATTGTGTTATTTTCAAAATATGTTGATAGTTAAGTTTAATTCTTAACAGAAAGAGACAGAAGTTAAACTAGGTTGTTTTGTTTTTTTAAACTAAGTTATTAGGGGTATCCTGATTATATCAAAGAAGCACCAGTATGTGTGTGTGTGTGTGTTTTGCATTCCTCACATGTAGATCATCTTGTTTGGATAACTGCTGCAGTCACAAAGATGAGCAAAATCCCCATTAATATTCCTGATGAGAGTCTGTTTTCACTGGAGTGTTTGACAGTTGAGTGTTAGCAATATTAATAAGATGAATGTTGCCTATAGAAGAGATTCTTACATTCTTACTGCTCATTTAAGATAATTATGACTAATTGCAGACCTTTGCCATTGTTAAATTGTCCTAAATTTGTAAGCAAATATAGGTGTGTTGTGTTTTTCTGATGCACATGACCTGAGCTAAAAAACAAATTTGTGTTATTCTTGTGAAAGCCAGCTCATCCACATATAAATTAAGGCAGCGCGGTGTGTCCTAATCTCTTTACAGCCCCGATTTATCATTAGAACCTAAATTGAGCCGAGCTTATCGGAGTGGCCACTTTGGAATTGAATTTGAGAAAAGGAAATGATGACGGGTTACCATAAATGTAATGAAAGCGCTGATGTCCCTGTACTGAGTGTGTAGAAATGTAATAGTCTATATTTTTTCTATATTTAATTAGAAGTATTTTTAAGCAGCTTTTCTCCAGATTCACCTGTGTTCATCATAAGCTCCTCCACCCAGTGCCAACTTTCTCTCAATTTTTTTAATTGAAGTGCCACTGTTTTTGTTTTAGATAAGGTGGATAAACACTGGACAGACATTTAATTAAACTCAGTTTACATTTACTGGGATTTCTTCCTTGAAAAATTCAAATAATCTGTTTTAAGCTGTATAACTGTGCCAATATCTTAAAATAATGATAAGATGGCTTAAACTTATTATTTTCTAAATGAAATGTATTATTGTTTATCCTCCCACAAGGACATTTGATTGTTAAGTGAAATAATTTAAATGTAAATGACTTTTATAAAACTTTGTTTTGCTTTTCCCTGATGTTCTAAACTGTAGAATGTAATGCTATAAACTGGTGTCCAGGAAGATGGCTTTTTATATGATTATTTTATTGTCAATTTCTCCAAGCTATGAAAAGTGTCAAATATAAGAATACATGACTCTAATTCTTCACAAAAATGTTTTTAGGTGGCTTTTTTATCAGGTGTTGTTTAATTGTAACACTGATAATAAAGATATTGCCCACATGTGAGTTTTACAGTCAGAGAAAGCAAAGTGGTGTGTGCAACAGGATTTCACATTGAGTGTTTCTGACTCTGGAGCCTTGTTCACAGGCTTTTTGGAAGTTTTGTTAGAGACAGTTTTTCTCATCTTCCTTTTAATTAATGTTTATCCCCTCTTCCAAACTGGTTTGGGGTGACGGTCATAAAGGCATTTCTCTGATCTCAAATGTGGCCACTGAAAAATGGAAAGAGCAGGGAAAGTGGGAGTATAACCTTTAGAAAGACTCACATTGACATCCCATGATAATGTTAGTCTGATCTTTGGAATTATTAAAAACATTGTCTGATTGAGGAATGAATTTGGCACAGTTTTTAACATACAGTTGGCTTATAAATGGGAATCAGTGTTTCCAGAGTGCATATCTTGTTGTCATCTGGCATTGCTGTGCTTCCTCTGTCCTTACATCTCATCTGATCTCCCTGGTGTCATAAGTGGGAAGAGTTGGTGAACAACAACAAGGTGGAAGGCAGGAAGCACAGAACCACAAGCCTACAGAAGCCTGTGCAAAAGCAAGGTTGTCACGCATGAGGCAACTGAAAGGTGTGTTGGTTGCGAGAACAAATGAATTCAGTCTTTTCTGGGTCACATTTCCTCACAGTTTGCTGCCACAGTACTTTGGCATTAACATTGGATTTATAAGTCACTGTAATTTGATTCAGTGCAGTCCAACACCCACTTTCTGGGCAGCAAGAAGTAGCCCTACTTAAATTGGAAAAAAGTCACAGAGCATTTTTCAACTTTAATTTGAAGCTCTGAATCATGATGACATGTGGTTGTTTTTTCTTTTTCTTTTTTGTTTTTCCTACAGTGTGTCCACCATGGAGCAGTGCTGGGAAGAGATAGGATATATTATGTGCGAGTGTTTTTGTGGGGGTTAAAAAAAAGTTTTCTTTTTCCTTTTTTATTTCACCATTGATAAACATTGTGTAAGTGTACAACAAAGTACCTTTTAATCATTATTGTTATTAAAAAAAAGTTAAATTTGAGCTTCTCGTCTGCATGCAGAGTCATACAGTCATATTCTTTCAAGTTTTTCATTATGGAAAAAGAATGTGATCATTTAATGTTCGCTCACAGCTAACACCTTTATACCAGACATGAGCTAAACAGTGTTGTCAAAAACATATTAAGAGTGGTCACTATGATTCTAACTGGACATAGATCATTTAAGGTGGGATGTCACCCATGACAATAAGCAAAATGCATACCATGTCTGTTAATAGTCTTTTGGTATTTCTGCAGACGTTGTCAAAATGCACAATGCTAAAATCTGAGCTAGTGAAAAGCAGGTCACATTAGATTTACAACGATATTAAACTTGAATTTAATCTTGGGTTTCAAGTGATGCCTTAAGTTATATATTGACTCAAACGTGGCATGAAGTGCTACCATTAAAACAACTTAAATTATTATCCATTTATGTGTATAAATATTAAATATACAAAACAAAATGACTAGAGTAGAGCTTTAAGATTCTGCAAGTGCTATTGAACAAAATGTTTTTTCCCATCTATAAATCGGACAACATGGGTAGATTGAGAGAGCATAAAATTATCCACCTATGTTCTGTCATTCATTTTTGTCATTCGAAAGAACATAGATCATAATGAAGCTTCTGCCCTAAAGAAATTGATTTCTACCACCTTGATGTCTTGGTGTAAACTCACAGTTTTATTGTCAACAATGTCTGACCTAAAAGCTACACCCAAATAGTGGAGGCTGCTCAACAGCACCAGTCTCTCTGTAATATTTATTACTTCAGTGTCACAAGGCAGCTAATATGACAGTGACAAGGCTCTGCGATGAATCAGCCCAAAAAATCCCCAAAACATTTCATTCTTTTAACTGAATGCGTGCAGGCCAAGACAATGAAATAACCCTGTCACATTTCAGTAACTCTCCCCATCTTGTCCAGATCGTCCCACATCACCTCCACTTCATGCTCCTCTATCATTCATTTCCACCCTCTTTTGGTTTTATCTCCTTTCAACACAGAAATTTCTCTTCAAAATGAAACTGCCAAATTGTTGCAAATGATCCCCTATTCAGGTGGATAAAAAGACTGAGAGGGAAATAAAATATTTGGAAAAAAAAGAGAAGAAACACAAAAACAGGTTTCCTGGGCAAGGACATACCGGTACTGCAAATGCAACATGCCCATAGACACATTCATATGCACTACTGAGTCAATGATGAATTTATTCAAGAATCATGACTGCATCGATATTTCCCCCAACTGTCTCCAGAGAGATGGTCACATGCACTGTTTTCTAGGTAAATACTATCAATTTGATCGTGACAATTTCATAACTGACTCTGTTTCTGAGGTAATAAGAAATAGATAATGAAATTATTCATATTGATAATTACCTCTTTAACTTAAGATGCAATATTTTGACACATTAAGAATGTTTACATTCATAACCTTATAAGAAAAAACATATTCAGATTTAGATTATGTTGCATTGCGCTTTCTTTTAAATTACTGTGCGATATTTTTTCATTCTGAGGTGGAACCTTGTGATTAAAATAATCTATTAAAGTTAATTAATCTTGTTGAAGAAAGTTGCTGCAAAAGCCCAACTTTAATCTCTAATGTCATGAAATGTAAATGAGAATGTTACAAGTTCTGAAAGTGCCCTTAATGTTTGCTAGAATAAGAAACTTTAATACTGATTTATGTGCTTGTATTGAGAGGATGACTTTAAGCATGACATTGAAAAAGTAACAAGAGAGTAAATGCCTGCTCTAGTTGCCCAAGATAACAAAGATGAGAAGGTCAAGGATAAAGCTATGGCTTATTGCAAAGAGTGAAGATTTTTGTT
>JAOXYM010000009.1:21207730-21240128 GCA_028567055.1 Leptatherina wallacei | reverse complement strand
AGCATGATAATAAAATTGCTCTAAATTGGGTAACATCATCAGAAAATATGGACATACCTGCAAAAAAAATAAATAAATAAAAAAAATATTTTTTTTTATTTAAAATAAAAAAATCGATCCTTAGTTTTATTAATCGATTTTGAATTAATTTATCTTGAATCGATTTAAATTGATTAATCGATTTTTTAAACCCACCCCTAATTTTGTATTCATTTGTTTTGTTTTTTTCCTTCAAAAAGGGACAGTGCGTATCAATATACATGCACCATGTAAAACACACAGGATTATAGTAAAGCTTTTTTCCATCCTTTGTCGCATACATGATATCAGAAATTTACTAGAAAGATGTACGCTATAGAATTGCAATAACATCAGGATCAGAGGCAGACAAACCGTAGCTTCACATTTGACCAGCTGCCAGTGAGCTCGGCACTGAACTGCTGCCACTTTGCCTCCTTCCCCTATTGCCATGCCAGGGTCTGTTTTATACTCCTCTGTGTTTCTGCACAGCTTTGTATGTAAGCAAAGAGATTATGCGTGCTGAGTACTTTGTGTGTGAGAGGGCCTGTATAGGACGGGTTTAAGCATCTGGAGAGAGCCAAAGCGTTTCAATAGAATCCCTCTCAGCAACTCTGTAGGGTTGTGGAGCTTGTGTCTCTTTAATGTTATGAGTCAAGTGGATTTTTTTAAGGCTCCACTGCCATTCACAAAAATTGGAAGGATGAGGATAAATTGGTCTGGCTGGTATTTAAATTGCCTTTGTGCATGGAGTACCAGCATGCTTAATCACAGCTCATATTTGTTGTATATTAGACATTTTGACTAATTAACAATCTTCCTTTAACATATGGCCATGAGAAACGGGAGCTGCATTCATTGTACCTCAGAAGCAGGAAGTCAAACATCAAAATGGAATAAGTTTTTACCTAAATATTAAGTCTGATTTCAGGTTTTTTATTGTCTTTTCAATAGCTAAACACCTCCATTTACTATCAGGTTTCATCGGGGCCATCATGTAGTCTGGAAGTAGCAGTTTTCAGTTAAATCTACCATTAACTAGTGAACGGGAAGATCAACTACCATTAAGTGATACAGTGGAGAACACCAAAAAATTACATACCTCAATTGGGCGGTTGGAAAATATTCTTTGAGATTTGGGAGAGGTAGCCTTCCCTTCATTTTCTTTAACTGAAGTGTTTTAAACCTTACCCTTGGTTTTGACCCCTTCCATATGAATCTGCTCAGTTACTTATCCCAATTGGCAAACTGTTCATCATGTATTAAGACTGGTAGAGAGGTAAATAAATACTGTAATCAGGGTAAAACATTCATTTTTATCACCTCTATTCTGGAACTAAAATCTAAAAAGAGGTTTGTCCATTTGGCCAGATCCCGCTGTATTACATCATTTATTTTTCTGTAGTTAGCCTCATATAGAGAGCTGGGTTCCCGTGTCATTGAGCCCTAGATATTTTATCTATTCTGAATCGCATGCAATTGTGTATTTTTGTCTAATTGGGTCAGCTGGTCTATAATTAATACGGAGGACTTGAGTCTTGGTGATATTTATTTTGTAACCTGATTTTTCTCCAAAGTCTTTTAAGATATTGAAAAATTTAGGGAATGTTTGATCAGGGTTTTGGAGGTACACTATAATTTCATCAACAAACAGGCTTACTCTTTGTTCTTCTTTGAACACCATTTCTCCTTTCAGCTCAGATGTTTGGCGTATGGACTGAGCCAAGGGCTCAATAAATAAGGCAAAAAGGGCGGGACTTAAACAGCAGCCCTGTCTGCGTCCTCTGAAGATTTCAAAGCTATCGGTCAAGTCGCCATTTATTTTAATTCTTGCCATTGGTTTATGATACAGGGCTTGTATGCACTTAATATTAGTTTAATTGGATCCCAATCTTTTTAAAACTGCAAAAAAGGTAGTTCCAGCAGACTCTATCGAAGGCCTTTTCGCATCTAGGCTTACTAAGGCAGTTGAGAGATTTTGATTTTTGACTTCATGAATTATATTCAAAATACGTCGTATGTAGTCCTGAACTTCTCACCACTTTATGAATCCTGTGGGGTCATCGTATATTAAGTCTGGGAGGAAAAGTTAAATTCTTTTTGCTATTATAGAGGTAAATATTTTATAATCAACATTTAAGACAAAAATTGGGCGGTATGACTCAGAATACTCCCCATTTTTCCCCTTCCTTTATTACGACTGATATAATAGCCTCCCTCCATGAAGGAGGGCATTTTGCATGTTTAAGAGTCCAATTATCTGATGCTAGCAGTAAGGGAGTTAAATTATCTTTAAAAACCTTGTACCATTCATTGGGATAGCCATCACTCCCTGGACTGTTGTTGCTTTTGAGCCTGTTAATTGCCTTGTCAATTTCTTCGCTAGTAATGAGTTTAGATAGTGCCTCATTCTGAGTGGTTCCTATGGAGGGGAGATCTAGTTTAGTCAAAAAATTTTCAATTTTATTTTTGTCCACTTCTTCTTGGTTGTACAAGGTTTTATAGGAGGTTTGAAAAATATCTTTAGGTTTTCTTGGATCATAGTTTAATGCTCCAGTGTTTTGATCTCTGATTTTATTAAATTAATTTCTCACTTAGACATCTTGCCAATATTTTTGTCGCCTTCGGGCCCGACTCATAAAAGATTTGCTTTCTGAATCTTAATCTTTTCTCAATCTCCTCTTTTGCTAAATCAGACAGTTGATTTCTTGTATCTTTTAAACTTTTGGCTAAAAGCTTCACTTTTTTTTCCCAGTGCCTTCAGTTGTTCTTCTAACTTGACCTGAGTTAGCCTTTTCATTTTATTAATATGGGCTGTTCTTGATATCAGATTGCCTCGCATGACAACTTTTAGTGTCCCAAATAATTATTGGTTCTATTTGATCATCTTTGTTATCAGAAATACGATCCTGGATCTCTTTCTTTATTTCATGCACCACTTTTTCATTGTTGAGGATGCTAGCATTCATCGTCCATAATGTTTTTTTATTCTTATTGTTTTTTTGTTTAAAGGATTTTTTGGCTCTAGTGGCCTTTATTGAAAGTGGCTGGACAGGAAAGGGGGTCATAGAGCAGGGAGTCACATGCAGTAAAGGGCCCAAGGCCGGACTCGAACCAATGAGGAGCTATAGCCTCTGTACATATTCTTATTGTTTAAGTGTATTTTTAAATGAACAGCATTATGGTCTTAGATATCTGTTGTTCCTATACTGCAGTCTATAACTCTATGCCTATCGGTAATATTCATTAGAAAGAAATTGATCCGAGAATGAGTCTTATGAGCTGCTGAATAATGAGTATAGTCTCTCTAGTGGGTGAAAATCTCTCCATACATTGAATAAGTCTGCCTCCTTTATTAACTTTCTGAGATATTTTGATTTATTATTTAGAAATGTTTTGTTATTAGTTGAATCCTTTGCATAATTTAAAACAGAGTTCCAGTCTCCTTCGCTAATCAAAATTCCCTCATTCTTGAATGTTATCTTATCAAATAATATTTGTAAGAATTTTTGGTCACCCTCTGTGGGAGCATATACATTAACCAATGAAACAATAGTATCATCCATCCTTCCTATAACAATTACATATCTACCTTCTTTATCACAGTCATCCTCCATTAATTCAAAATTGACAGAATTAGAAACAAGGGTAATTACACCTCTTCTACTATTTTTATAAGAGTTAGAGAAAGTATTTCTGTAGCCAAATTTTTTTAATTTTCTCATGTTCTCCTTTTGGCAAATGAGTTTCTTGGAGGAAGATCACTTGTGCTGTGCACCTTTTTAATTGTGTCAGTAACCTGCTTCTCTTAACAGGGTTACGGCCACTCGCATTTATTGACACAATTATTAGTTAACCTAAGCCACTCATGCTTAGTATAGATGACAATAAACCCCAATAATAAACATGAACTAAGAACAATGACTTCAAAAACAACACAGTCAAAACAGTACATGTGACTCCCATTCTGTGAGATAAATGTCTATCTCACCACGTTGGGAGGTCTAGGGTGAATTCCCCCTAAAAGGGAGGGCCCTGTACAAGGCTTGAGAGGCGCTAGAATCACCTCCATCCTTTCTGTCCAACGTTATATCGCTTTCTTCTGGTGACACCCCGCCAAGTCCGTGGATTGAGGAAGGCTTGATGCTCGTGTAAATATTAATGATGAGAATGCCTACTTTTTTAGAAGTTACTTTCCGTCACCTTTTTGGGACTCCTTCAGTTTCTCTTTTGCCCTTTGTGTTGAAGCTGATACGAACTCCCTCGCGGTCCCTTGCCAACCTTGTAACTCCTTGAGCCAGACCTCCGCATCTTCTTCCTTGGTCGCTAGTGGCAGCTCCACCTCGAGACTTTTCCTCCACAGCTCTAAGCCAGCTTCGCGTGCGATGCTGTACACTCTAGCACTATCTCCCAAATGAATCCGCATACTTGTATAGGGTGTTTGGAAGCGTATGCCCCTCTCTTTCAGCACTTTTTTAACCTTTTTGTACTCCATGCGCTTCTGGACAACCTCTGATGCGTAGTCGTCAAAATAGATGTTTTCCGTCCACTTAACTAAATTCCTCACCTTTTCCACGCTCTAAGGATCATCTCTTTATCAGTGAACTAGTGAAAGTTTACTATAATAGGTCTTGACAGGGCGCTAGACCGCTTGGATAAGACTCGACGGGCTCGCTGTATTTTAAGGTCCAAATCCGCTGATAAATATAGTTCGCGCGGAAGAAAGTCTGCTACAAATTGTGCCATTGATGACAGCTTTTCTTGTTCGTCTACTCCGAAGATCCTGATGCTATTTCTGCGGGATCTAGATTCCAGATCGGTTAGTTTGTCTTGAAGATCCCGTTGTCGCTTCATGCTCTCAGTCAGCTTTAGGGTCAGGTCCGGTGACGTGTCCTCAACATGACCCACCCGGGACTCCTCTTCCTCCACCCTTTCCAACAAAATTTCATGTCCTCAGCCATCTTGTCAAGTTTGCCGCATAGCTCCTCCTGTAAAGAGGTAATATGATGTCTCACTCTGGTGTTGTCTTGTTTCAGTTCGGTTTTCAGCGACTCGATAACTTGAAGCAAGTCGTTTGCTGTTGCACCAGTTATAGCCAGATTAGCATTAGCTTGCCACTCTGCGTTGCGAGTCTTCAATGACGATATGCCTTTATCTCGAGGTTTCGACATTTTCGAGTCGGCTCTGCCTCATTCTTTTTTTAGTCCACCTACTGCGTGTTTAACGAGCAAAATGGATGGTCTAGTCGAGTCTATGGTGGAAAATTAGGGAGCGATCACAAAGTCTATCTTTTCTCTACGCCATGACACCAGAAGTCCTTTCAACTTTATCTTGTTTTATGTTGCAGATGATATTATTTAATGTTATATCACCCCTAGAACCTTCACATATGAAGCATTATGTGTGCAAACAAAGCAAAATATTAACCGCTTACAAATCTTATTTTTGGGAATATTTTGGATGTCATTTTGAGTATTTCTTGATAAGATAGAAAAAATCCTCTGGAAAATGAATGCTTGTGAAGTGCAAATTTCTTTAGAAACTGCAGAGAAACTCTGGACCTAATTCTAGTCTCTCTAAAAATTCTACAGTGTTGGTGTGAAAATAACCTTAGTGATAGCTTTTTGGCTGCACTGCATAATTACATTGTGTGGGAGATGTGAATGTATCCCTGATATCAACCACAAACACGACGTCAACACAGTCTAACATGTGGTGTCTTATCAGTAACTGGCATTCAGAGTTTGGAGAACATTTCTTCACCTCTTTTGATGTCACAATGTCTACTTTGTTCCAGAGACTCCCAAGTCCTACTCCCTGCTCCAGACAGTTTTCTACCCAAGAAGGCAAAAAGCTTTGTAAATAACTTATCTTTTCATGGATCAAATCTTAACATTAAAGCAACATTCTTAGAATGTAATCATTAGGAGCCAATCTCAGTACTGGGAGGCTTTTGATTACAGTACCAGAACTTTCTCAGTTTAGGACTCATGGGCTGCTTTTCTCTGTATTATTGCTCACATGGAACAAATATAGTGAGCAAGTAGTTAACAAATCTAACTGGGCGATTTGACAACTCAACTCAACTTTATTTATAAAGCGCTTTAAAACAACCTCAGCTGAAACAAAGTGCTGTACAAAATAAACACAGCAACACAAGGAAATAAAACAAGGATGTAAAAAACACAAGAGGATCTTTGATCATCTGAAAATCAGATGCACCTGTAATCAGAATTTTTTAAATAAACTGTTGTCTTTTTCAATAAAGTTTTATTTCCAAAAGAGTGGAGACATGTGAAAGTGATTCGGTGATACAGGCTGCTGTATGATAATGTAATTATGGCTCATATCTTTCATGTGGGTACTTAGACAGACCGGGGAGGACCTGAAATTGGTTTTTAAGAAATTGCATATAAGACAAAACAAGTTTCTTTATATACCACATTTCACACATAAAAGCCATTTAATGTGCTTTACATAATAAAATATATAAAGAGAAATGCAAACTGTGAAACAATTGAATCCATTAATTTGGTTTGTACATCCATCACCTGCTACACTGTGGTGTGACTGTCAGCTGTTTTTAAATTTATATTCAGGACATTGTTGACTTTTATTGAAAACAGCAGAACTTTTTACTTGTTCTGATCTAAAATCAAAATTAAAGGTTTATTACACTCGTTTTTTAAAGAGCACCTAGCTTTGGGCCCAAATGAAAACTCCTCTTTATCTCATCTTAAATCATTACTACAATTAACCCACCCTGCACATCCCTGCAGCCTCTGTTCCCTGACCTGATTTGTTCCTGCAGAGCATTTTATTAAGAATTTGGCCCCTGGCACTGTGTATGCTAAACACTTTCTTTAATCTCTGTTTGTCTCTGGGCTTTACTCCATTGTTATGCATGACTGGTGGATACGGGGTGGGAGCATAACAGAAACATTTAGCCTGAGTGGTGCAATGAATTCTTAAACAAATATACTGCGAAGGTGCATGGAGTTACCTGCCTAATAGGATTTTATTTCAGAGTTGTTGCATCAGTTTATGTAGGTGTGTCTGCTTCCGATATTTTGACGGGCATTAGTATAAGATATTAGAAAAACCTTTGTAGCAACAATACTTTTTACAACCTGAGAAATAAACTACCTTCACTGACTTGGGCAGTCAGCAAAAACTAAAATTTACAAAATTTTCTATGTAATGATTTAATTCTTTCTGTGTTTTTACATTTCAGTGTGTGATATATCGGTGTTAATCTGATGTTCTGTTTTAGCATCGTGTGGCAGCTGCTACTCCTTTGCCGCCATGGGAATGCTGGAAGCTCGTGTTCGAATCCTCACTAACAACAGCGATGCTCCTATCCTCAGCCCTCAGCAAGTGGTCTCCTGTTCTGAATACTCTCAAGGTAGACTAACAGTTAAAATATGTTAGTTTCTCTATCCAGTCACCTCATTTTATGCTGGAATGATTCAAGCAGAATATTACAAATTTGAATTGGAAAACAGGCAGAAAAAAATCTGAACTGTGCAGAATATTCATGTTATTTCATTTTAAATTCAGTGTTTCTATATGAGAGAAACCATGTTTCCTAATCAGAGAAATAGGCTTTAAGTGTTTTTCACAAAGTACATTCTTGCTAGCTTTGAAAAGTAATGATTTTAATTAATTATATTATCACTGAGTAAAGTGAGGAGACATCAGAAAACCTCTTTATATTAAATATATTGGACCTCCATAAGATTTTTTTATCCCTATAAAATACTCAAGAAAAGAGAAAATATTTTGAGTTTAATCTTAATTTGGTACATTTTGAGATGACCACACTTTGCTCTCCTTTTTAAGGCTGTGATGGAGGATTCCCATACCTGATTGGGAAGTATGTGCAGGATTTTGGCATTGTGGATGAGTCATGCTTTCCATATACTGCAAGGAACTCTCCGTGTGGCGTTCCTGAAAACTGCGGCCGGATGTACACGGCAGAGTACAGCTATGTCGGTGGATTTTATGGCGGATGCAGTGAGACGGCCATGATGTTGGAACTGGTCAAGAATGGGCCAATGGCAGTGGCCTTGGAGGTACAACACCTGTTCACTGTTTAGCTCCTGTTTCTATGTTAAGTATGATATGTTTACTAAACTATTTCAAACTTTGCTCTGTTCATGTGCAAACTTAAACATGATGCAGTAAAGCATTTGAAGGAGAAATCTTAGACACACAATATTTAGGCCATAAAGATCATCTTAATGCATTCATAAGCTAATGATGGAATGTAAAACAAAACTCATCTTTTTTATTACACAACTCACAATTATAAACCTTTTTTGCATCCAGTAAGTCTGGATATCTTCAGTCGGTACCAGCAGCTTTCAACATAAACAATATCTTAATCTAAGAACAAACATGTGTAGATTATCCTGTTTTATCTCAAATCACATTTGAACTAGCAAAATGCTATCACAGCAAAAATCCAATAAATGAGTCTAATATAGCTGGAGCCAAAATTTGTAATCTTTATTTTCATTTATATTTTTCTTTATCCCTATAAACTTTACAGACCTTTTTGTATGGAAGCAAGTCTGTACCATTAATCCAAATTAAAATGGATTAACAGAAATGCTTTTTCATTTCAAAGTCCTAGCTGCTTATTTGAATCATAAATGAAATTAGTAATAGATAATCCAAACTGCATTTTCATTTCTTTCTTCAAAACTGCTCATTTTATGACACAACTCAAATTAAAACAAAAAGGACATTGCCTTTTCGTTTCCATATTTTTGTTTCACAAAGCAAAATAATATGAAAAGGCAAAAAGTGATTAAATCTTGTTAATCTCTAGGTCTACCCTGACTTCATGCACTACAAGGAGGGCATCTACCACCACACAGGCCTTACAGATCCCTTCAATCCCTTTGAGCTGACCAACCATGCTGTGCTGTTGGTGGGCTACGGCCGCTGTCACATGACTGGGGAAAAGTACTGGATTGTCAAGAACAGCTGGGGAAACGCCTGGGGCGAGAACGGCTACTTCCGAATTCACAGAGGAAATGACGAGTGCGCCATTGAGAGCATCGCAGTCGCAGCCAAACCCATCCCCAAACTGTAGATGCTGGAAAGTTGGGATTGGATGAAATAAGTGCTTTAATGATTCAGAGTCTTGTAAATTGGATATTATCCCCATGTAGCTCAGCTGGTTTCCATGCTAAAATCTTTAAGAAAGTTCACATAATTTGTCAAACAGTTGGCTTGTCTGTTGGCCTGGAAATTGTAGGTCAACATGAAATGTTACAGGTTTTTTTTCTTTAATTTGAATATTCCTCAATGTAAACTCTGAATCAGAATTTCTTCAGGGTGTGAGTTTTAAACATTTTTTAAGCCTAAAAGGTTTCATTTGTCAGCTGTCAAATTCTTAAATGTTTAAAGTAATCATTCAAAATCATGTGTGGTGGAGTAAATAGATTGACTTGGAGGTGGAACATGTAACACAACAACTGTAGCTGCTAACTATTCTGCACTCATTGTAGTTGCACTGAAAAAAATATGTTGGATTATTTTCCAAAACTATTACTGCGCACTTATTAGACTACAGCACCTCCAATAGATTTTGATTAAAGGGACTTTAAATGATATGATTTCTCTTGACGTGGTTTAAAAGTTGAATTGATCCTGTCTGTCATTGTGTGTGTCTCTTTGTGTCCCTCTCTTTGATGTATGCTGATTTCAGCAATCAGTGATTAGCTGCCTTTTGAATTTAAGCCGTAACTGCCAATAGAAACATGGAGGAGAAATGGACTGGCGCACACAGTGACAGGTTGTGGATTTTAATTGTAATGTTTTAAAGGGAACTGTGCTGTGTGTGTTTGTTTGATTGTGAGGTGCATCTTTCTCTGTCTCAGGAAAGCACAGCAGAGAATTTGTGTATCTTGTCCTTGCATTAAATTTCCACCAAGGCTGCCATGTTTCTTTGTGGAGTGTTCCCTGAGAAGCATTTAAAGGGAGTTTCTTACTCAATAAAGGGATGCAACACATTGCAATGGTTTTTGTTTCTATTTCTGTCTTTTTTTAATGTGGTGTTATGCATGTTAAATGGATTTCTCTTGGAGTTTGGATTTTCTGAAAGGCTTTTATCTTTTACATTTTCTCTTTTAACTGTTTTAGTAGAAAATGGTAAAGACATATAACTTACCTCAGGAATCAATTATATAATAAGGTAAATTATATCCTTTGTGGTTATAAATTCTATAGTTTGTTATTAAAGCTTATATTTTTGATTGTATAACCCAACCATAATTTTTACAATAGTATTTCCTTGTAGCACTTTGTCCCTGACTTGTGCAACCTTTTGGTTTTCATTGTGCTGCTTGCTCTGTGATTCCTGTCAATGAAGGCCTGCAGACTGCTGGACCTTGGACAACAATTTAATTTACTATGATCATATGACACTTAAATTGCATAAAGGTGGACTAAAAGATACGTGGGGACTTCTGAAGGAAACAAGCAGCACCAGTCTGAACAAAGGGATTCAAAGCAAATAGGATGAATGCATATGCATTTGCTGATATCTATTTTATATATGTTTAGACCAAAATAAAGATTTTTTTTTTATTTATTCCACTTTAATAAATTGAACTGCTCTTGTGGATTCTTATATGGAAACCAAAAACATCTTGACTTAAAATACAGGAACACATAAAAATCAGTCCCTTAGCAATAAACCTTCCTCTCACTTCAGGAAAACAATATCAGTTTTACATGCACAGTATTCTACACCAGCTGTAGCTGCTTAACAAAATGTACAAACAAATTTTAGAAAAATAATACGTAATAAGCTTTTTTTAGAATTCAGCTTTGCTAAATAAACTGCTCCAGTGCTCGGTTAAAACACTGACATGTCATTTTAACACAAACGCATCTAATAAGTATTGACTATTTTACTTAAGAAAATAATCTGAACACTTCTTCCCCTATTGTTGACAAACAGACGTGTATCATCTTCATCTAGAAGGATTTATTCATCTACAAGGACAAAACTTGTAAGTAAATATCCTGCTGTAGTAGGATATGCCTACACTACAGTCATTCCCTGGCATCAACCGTGCGTCAGTCACAAGGGCCACGCGACAGAGCTCCACTTCCCTCTGTGGGCCGGGGCGTAGCTACCTTTCCTCCCTTCTCATTCCCAACTCTCGCCACTTCTCTCTGCGCTGGACAGAGTTTCACCCCCGTTCATCACCCGCGTCCTCTCCCGAACGGTGGATTCATGCTCAGCTCTCGCCCTCCTCGGCCGCCATGCAGAACAACCACCACAAGGAACACCTCTACAAGATTCTTGTCATAGGGGACCTCGGGGTTGGCAAGACCAGCATTATCAAGCGGTACGTCCACCACAACTTCAGCCCCAACTACCGAGCCACCATTGGGGTGGACTTTGCGCTCAAAGTCCTCAACTGGGACCAGGAGACGGTGCGCCTGCAGCTGTGGGACATCGCAGGTACGGTCCAACCTTTACGCACGGCTCGCATGAAATATACAGTAGGTGATGCACACAAGAGGAAACTGGCAATCAGCAATATGTTGATCTTTGAAACTTCCTTTCCTTTTTAAAAAAAAAAGTGTTTAAAACAAATAAATAGACAATATTATAAATGTACATGGGGCTGTTAAATAGTTGTCCTGGCAACCCTCTGAAACCTATGCTGTAGCCTGTTTAAATGTTTTCATTTGATACTTAAAAAAGACAAAGTAAAATCTACTAAATTGGTTCTTGGAGTAAAATTTCCTGAAAGCAGTATTTTCAAGTTAATTCCTGCCCCTGGGAATCTTGATGGTAATTGTGTTTTTATAGTCGTTGCCTTTTTAAAACATCACACAACTCAGTGAATCTGCTTCACTACTACATGAGGAAATTATAGAAATGGCTAGCTTTAGCCTACATCATAAATCAGATGAGTTTTTCATAATCTTAATCAAATAATTGGATATTATATATAACTACATTATGGCTGTTGGAATGGAAATGATAAACCTTTTCCCTCTGGAAAAGCAACAACTCAAATCAGAGTATGAGTCCTGATCAGTGATTTCCAAAGCAGATAAACAGGAAGATTAGGGATGAAAAGATCACCAGAACATGACCATGTCTTATAATCATATTTGCTATTCAGCTGTTTGACTAATGAAACATGGTAGCCTAAGGGTTTTCCAGGCTTAATGCTACTCATGTGTACCAGCTGACTCCTTGGACTGACTCACTTCAGATCACGTGGCTCCATACTTCAGCAAGCTTCAAACCATTTAGATATATAATGAGCCTCAAGCAGACTTTAATGAAATGGTGTCATGGTACAATGAAACTTCCATGGCAACTGCCTGCCACTGTTTTAGATCACTGGCATATAGTGCTGCAACATCTGCTCAGCTGGGTCTTAAAAATGACATTATCTCATATTATTTGAAGACAAACATGAGCACATGCTCATGGATAAACACAAATATTTCAAATATCATAGCTGCAATTTCATGTCATTTGTTCTTATTGGCTCTTGTACTGAAGCTGTTTTACAAACAGATCAATCATACGTTCACTCACGTCTGTGTTGATAAATGTAGTGTTTTTTTTTCTTTTATATTATCAGTTAGGATGTTTTCCCCACTCACCTCTTCTCTGCATTACTGCGCTATGTGCTGATTGTCATTCTTAATCTGTATGAAATTCCCTAGATAAATTTTGTAGTATATGGCATACTGCAATATATCTGTGTAGAGGGATTCAGATGTTACAGATCTGAGTAGGTGATGGTTTGATTTTTTAAGATTAAGATGATTAGAATTCCTCATGTACTTTCTTGTTTGTATAATGCTTTAATTGCCATTGCCGACCTTGTAAACCAGAATAATACAGCCTTTTGCTTGGGATACTGTTGGGTAAGATGACAAACCTGAAGGCTACAGTAGCCTCATGTCACATGAGTGTCGGCTGAGTTTTAGAAGAATCCTCTGACCTGCTGCCTTCTCCCCTCCTGTGCGCTCTCTCCAGTAAGCGCAAGCAGTCATGTGTCTCAAACTCATGTGAAGGAGATTTGCGGCCCAAGACCTTGTATACAGAAAGCTTTTATTATGAACTAAAGAAGAGTGTCTCCTTCAGAGAAAACTGCCATAGGTCCTGTACTGTAGGCCTACTTCAATTGCTCCCTGTACTACTAACAGCAATGAAGGCTTTTAGGTGAGAAAGCCTAATTTGTTATTCTTTCTGATCCAGCATCATATAGTTTCTCCATTTATCAGTAAATTGAAAAAAACAACAAAACAAAACAGACTGTTTTCAAAGTTGTTCTTACAATAATTATATTAAAATCTTATATAAACTGGTCACATCCCACCAAAATAGGCAATATTTTTTCTTCTGTTTTATCTCACCCATCATGGCAGCAGGTCTGTGTGGGGATTTATGATAGACTGAAGTTATCTCATGCCACAGATCCAATAAATCACTCGCTGTTTCTGTGCATTTTCAAAGATAAACAACTCAACGGTTCTATTTTTGCTATTTTTCTGCTGCCTGGTGCTCACAGGGTGACAGAACTTGCTTGTAGGGTCTCTAACTAAAATGAGAAAGGTTTGGGTCCTATTTTAGTCCCTGCATGCCGTTTCAGATTATGTTGAACTATGGAGGCATACACTCTCTTGATGATTTGAAGTCCTGCAGTAACACAGCAACAGTTTTGGTTATTATTTGTCAGAGTAGGTTTATCTCACGGTTGTAGTGACCTGCAATGAACTGGCAGGAGACAAGGTGTACCCTGTCTCCTTCCTAAAAGCTGGGATAGGTCCAGCCCTCCTAAGACCCTGCATTGGAATAAGTGGGTATAGACAATCAATGTTTTGTTATAGTGAACAGAAACATTCACAATAATGATATTAGGCATATATCAATAAAAAATGTGCCAAAAAATTCCTTAAACTTTTTTTTTTTGTAGTATTTGTTTCGGTGCTTTAATTGTGCAGAAAATAACTGTAAAAATAATACAAACACTCCAATTTGCAATACAATATTGATATTCCAGTCTTTAATGTCACAGTTATTGTCAACACAGATATATTGTGACACCTTTAAGATGCTATTGTTTTTGTTTACCATGTATTAATCAATATAGAATTATTACATTTATAGTTATTTTTTCATTTTGCAAATACAAAGAAAACATCCAAAACAAAAGATATTTATATGACTGCAATTAGTTAACTAGACATTTATATTAATCAGCTTATAATGTTTTTAGAAAAAGGCAGTATTTGTCAAATTAAGTTTAAGAAAATATCTGTCATAAGTAATCAAATTCAATCTTCAACTTTATGCCTTTAAGCCATTTTCTAGAACACTGAGTCAAGAGTATGAATTTTCTGAAGTTTTCATCGATATTTTACACCTAAAACAGGGAGGGAAAGGGATATTTCTCTCAATGTTGACAGAATATTTAGATTTGTGGAGTAATCAAAAATAAACATCCAACTCTATAAAACCCTTTGGCTCTGATAAGTCTAAAAAGATTCAATAGGAGGGCTCATATTATCCAGCACTGCACATTTAGATGTTTCATTTAAAAAATCATCTTATAGAAAATATAAGAATAAACTGGGAAAGGTTTGTTGGTATTGATAGATTAAGAATTAAGTGTATGTTTATGTATTGTACATGTAAACCTCTTAATCTGCTTTCAGAAAGCTACATATGCACCCCTGTGTTCTCCATTAAAATCCTGAATAATGTGGTATTTTAATGCCTTGCACAGGTTTTTGAACATTCTCTGCTTGTAAAGATCATTGTGGTTGATTGGAGGTGATAAGAAAACTGAAAACATCTCTACGCATTTGGTCAGAATGTGTAGAAATAATTAAAAGACTGTGTATATGGATGTAGATAGGGTGGAAAAATAGGAAATCATTGTGCATTTAATGAACTTGAGAAAGATAACCTTCGGCTGTGTCTGCTGTTAAGGTCAGAAGTATAAAGACCTGTTTAAAAGACAAAGTGCACGTTTGATGTGTCCTTGGAAAAAAAGCTGTCATTCTGCCAACTGTTATGCAGCTGACCCTTGCTCTTATCCACCTGTTCAAGTGAGCAGCAAACAAAAAAGTTTCATTTTTCCCTTCCCTCACTGACATTTTATATGATATTTTTACTGAGCCCACAGTGTGAAAATGCCTACAAGCTAAATTTTTTCCATGTTTGCTTTAGTAGAATTTACGGACAGGAAAATCTGTATGGATACAACATTCCAACAGGGCTTATCAAATTGATTTAACTTAAAGGAATCTTTGCAGACAATCTTACAGTCAAGGAGATGCAACTACACTAAAGGCACATTTGTTCGCCTTCAGTCCTGTGTCTATCCATCTTATTCATCTCTCTCTGCTTATAATAGTAAGAACCTGTCCAAAAATGGCCTCTGTGTCAGAATGAGGAAGAGTATGCAATGCAGAGAACGCATGCGTGCAAGCACGTATAAGATGAGTGTGATAAAATGAGTAAAATGCATGCCTAGAGAATTTGCTTCAAATAGTCATGTAGTCATTTCTGGCTTTGTGTGTACTGTTGTAAATCTTCCTGATAACAAATAGAAAAGATTATTTTTCCTTCATGCATCAATAGAAGAATGAAAGGTTCACACACAGTCAGAGGTACCAAACAACAATCTTTCTCTTGTGTATCCATGTGTGTCTTCCAGGTCAGGAGAGGTTCGGAAACATGACCCGTGTATATTACCGTGAAGCCATGGGCGCCTTCATCGTGTTCGATGTGACACGGCCTGCTTCCTTTGAGGCCGTCACGAAATGGAAGGAGGACTTGGATTCCAAACTGACACTTGCCAATGGAAAACATGTAGCCACTGTGCTTTTGGCTAACAAATGTGACCAGGGTCGGGATGTACTGACCAATAATGGAATTAAGATGGAGCAGTTTTGCCAGGAGAATGGCTTTGTGGGATGGTTCGAGACGTCGGCTAAGGTGAGAAAGATGGGATGCATACACACACAGAAGTAACTTTATAAGAAGAATGTAATGACCAGTCGTCAATGGGAGCTTTGCAGTTCAAGCCCCCGTGTCAACAGGCGTGTCCGTTCTGTTCAAATGTCCTTGAGAGGCAGCTGACATCTTCAACTATCTGACTGAGCACCTGATGGTCTTGTGAGGACCCCACCACAGAGGCACATTCAGGATGGAAGGAGATCCTTTAAATGTTTCACAGTCACAGTCTGTTTGGTATTTGCATATGAACAAAGCCTCAATCACAGGATGCTGCTGCTTTCCCACAGAGACTTTCAGCAGACGTTCCTTCTGTGTTTTTCCAGGTCAGCTGCACTTGCATCAGGTGCTCTGTTATCCAGACTGGATGTCCAGGAATGTTCAAGGAATATATCAGCCCTTTGTTTTCCACTGGCTGCACAAATCATAAAGTAGCTTGACATTTTGGCTTATTCTCCTGAATGGCAGTCACATGATATGTAAAAACTGAATGCTTTGATCAGAAAGTTAAACACTCCTTCCAATCAAAAATGTGTTCCCTAGACCGTCTGAATTAGACTGAGCAGCATCTGTTTTCACTTTCTCAACTGAATCTGAGATAAAAATGTTTCCTCTGCAAACTAGATTTTGTCCATTACACATTTTTTAAAAAGCTGGAAAAAGAATCCTAAAACCTCCAGCCAGAATGGACATAACAGTATATGTGAGAACAAAAGTTTGCATAGTTTTTAGAATATTCTAAAACCAAACTAGGCTATTCGATGCACAACAATCTTCTACTGAGTCTAACTGCTGTTCAGACATATATGGCTGAATTTCCCTGGAGTTACACTGACTTTCACATTAGTGTCTGTGGGCCAATGTGGTCTTTGAACAAGGATAGTTTAATCTACAATGTGCCCTGCTCTTTTGCTGGTCAAGCTAGCCTAAGTAGCAGCGGAGGAAGATATGGTGGATGTGCTTTCAGCCTCTTTTTAAAGCTTTTCTTTTTTCTGTATTATTTTTCATGCAGGGAATGCCGGGCATCACTTATCAATTGAAGAAGATCATTCGTACATACTTTAATGCATGACCTTAAGAGAACACAACAGAAAGTAATTTAGATTTTTTTGCACAGGATGCAAATGGGGCTGCATGGTGGTGTGGTAGTTAGCTAGCCAGTTAGCACCATCCTCTCACAGTAAGAAGGTTCCTGATTCAAACCTTTGCCGGAGCCTTTCTCTGTGGAGTTTGCATGGAGTCCTCCCACAGTTCATAATCACTCCAGGTGTGAGTATGAATAGCTTGTCTCTGTGTTGTTGACCTATCCAGGTTGTACCCTGCGTCTTACCCAATAACTACTGGGATATATTCCAGCCCCCCAAATGGATGAATGGAGGTTGAAAAAGTGGATTTCAAACAACATGACAGAATTTTATCTGAATTTGACACAGTTTATCTGGGCTAAAACAATTTAAACTGAAAAAAATCTAGAGATATATGAGAATATCTTACACAAATATGAACTGTAGCAAAAGTGTATTTTTGCTATGATTCCTAAGTAATATGTCGACAGGAATAAAAGAATGTGGTGAGTGGTCTCTATTTGAGATGTGAGCTACACACTGACTCTGTTCTAACTGACTGTGGCAGCTTGTAATCTCACAACTGGGTGTTAATAGAAGAAAATAGATTCCAAGCACAGTCAAACACTGGGTGCCAATGTCCAGCAAACCTGAGTTTGCCTCATGTCTGGTCAAGCATTTTGAAACTTTATGAAGTTTTATGCTTCACATTTGTTTTCTCTCTGAGCTAATTCAGGATTCGCCTGCCTTAAACTACGTGGTTGAGCGTGGGCATTAAACAAACAAAGTAAAATAATTGCTGCATTGCGAAAACAACAAAGATGGCTAAAACAAATTGGACTGTATGCTACTGAAACCAAGCTATTAATCCATTCAAGGAACTGAAATGCAGTCATGTGACACTTTTGAAAATCATGCACAGTTGAAGCTGGTATGTGAAAAATTCAGCAAGCTGCACCACTAATTCTGTGTACACCCAGACAGCCCTTTGCTTTGTGTTTCGATTCAGTTTTTCAGCACGAACATGCTGCTATTTTGTTAGCAGTTTTATTTGTAACTGAATGATAATAGGCTATGAATGTTAAATAATTTGCATATTTATGGATCAAATGGTGTTTGTACGAGGCTGTATTCAGTCTCCCATTGAGCCCAATAAGTTTCTGGAATATGCATTTCCTCAGAGAGATAGCTGATGTATTTTGAGCTCACTGCCTAAATAATCTGATAATATAATAATTCCCATGTTTTATCTTGAACAACTTTGGACATGCTCTTTAGGCACTGACATGCGCATGGTAAGTGAAGTTTGCAGAGAAGAAAGTAAAGATTGTTTTGGCGTATTTTTATTTGGCAAATAATAATTTTTTTTTTATTTCTAAATCAAACATTAAGTCTGAGAGATGATGGATAACAGAAAATGGTGCACATTCTTCTCAGTGTGCCGTAAGATATGCTGCTGCAGCAAATGAAAAGGAGAGTATGTGTGTATGTTTCTAGGCTCGTCTTTTCCCATCCTTCAACTCCTCACGTGACCCTCACTCAGAGTTTTGTTCGAAGTTGCTCTTGAGAATATTTGTTTGGCACTTTTGTGTATTTCAAGCTGAATGCAAAACTAGAGGTCCTTCTGGCTCCATTGGACATGACGCAGGCCTCAGTCACATGTTAAAAGCATTTTTTTCTGTGATCCCAAAAAATCTGTCACAGCATCCCCTTTACTGAATATACTCAAATATGAAGAAATGAATCTTATTTAGATATGCTGCACACTGATTAAACTGTATTTCTGTCTTCAAGATCAGTTTTCAGTAAATACTCAACAAATAATTGCATTCACATTTTCTATTAACATTAATATCATTCAGGCCATCTGTTGTTGTATGTGTGCAAAACAATGTGAGGTTGCTTTGTATTATTTATTCCTTACTGTCTTAGACCATTGGCAGCCACTGTTGAGGTAAAAGTCCTTTTTCAGTTTTTGTTCATATCGTCACAGCTAATTGTAGCTCATCCATCTTCTCAGTGTGGTCATGGTCCATTTGATTAGCTCACCTGCTCTGCACACATCCTTTCACCATTTACTAATTCATATTTTTCTTTTTCCCCCCTGACCTCCATATCTTTCCTTTCCACTTCTTCTTTTTTCAGGAAAATATCAACATTGATGAGGCAGCCAACTGCTTGGTGAAACACATCATTGCAAGTGAGAACGACATGCTCCAATCAGACGTCCCTGACACCATTACCCCTCAGTTAGATAAGGACAAAGGAGGGACTTGCTCTTCCTGCTTCAGGTCCCAGTAACAGTAAAAACTCAACAGTCCGACGTCCTTTTGTATCTCATGTCACGCAGTCAAGTTCGTGTGTGTGGAGAGGGAAAAACCATTCTGGCTGTTTTTGAGGAGGAAGGTACGGGTGCCAGCTCTTTTCTGTCTGGTAGCTCGGGGTGGGGTGGGGGGAGATGTGTGTGTGTGTGTGTGTGTATGGAAGGGGTGGGGGTGGGGGGCTGACAGAGAGGCAGCTGGCTCAAGAAATTGAAACAGTGACAGAAAGAGAGATGGATGCAGCTGTGTGCACTTGTCAAAGTCAAGGTCATCCTTTTGTTGACTTCAAGTCTTGACACTGCCACTTCAGTTGCCATGGTGACCCAGTAACGAGCAGATGTAGGGAGAGTTGGCAGAAAATCATGATATATCTATACTAAAGGTCTGTGGAGTTAACTACAACATACAAACTGCCTCTCTTTCTCCCTTCTCTTGCCTCCACCCCCCCCCCCCCCAACTCTCTTCCATGTTCCCCATACTGACAACATTTTTCTTTTCTCCACTTTCATTTGGGATAATAAGAAACTTAGAAAATGTTCTCGTCCAACTCTCCAAAGCAACCCACCTTAATTACCAATTAGACCTAAGCCTTTGCTGCATGTAAGGATTCTTCTGATCTAGTTACTTTTGATTTTTTAATCATAATTTTTATTTCATCATCAATAATACTAGCACCACTAAAGCCATACATGGGAGATTATATGGATTTCAAGTGTATTTTCTAACACAGCCCATATTATTTTATGACAGATATCCTTACTATATATTATTTATAAGTGCACTTAAAGGTGCCTACTTTTTTTCTCTTTTCATCACTGTGGTAGAATTCAACCCATGAGTATGGCAAGATATTTAAAATTATATGAAACGCATAAATGTGTATTAAGGAAAGTTGTGTTAAAGCACAGACTGTTTTACTTCAGTGGTTTTATATTGCATTTTTATTCCACTGTGAAATATTTGTAACATTTGTAATTTTGGGATAAATGCAAATATGGAAACAGCTATGTACATATTATATAGAGAGAACTATGACAGATTGTAGAACCAAAGATGTATCCAGTTTGAAAATGTTCATATGAATAAAAGCTTTACTGCCTTTCTCACTGTTATTTGTGTGTTTATGAATTATTTACACTGTATTGTTATGCTGTTTAAGGTTCTGTTTAGCCATGCATTTATTTCCAACATGAACACAGTTAATGTAACTGATCATTTTTGTATTTTCGCTGAAATTTAAAACATTTTGATTTATAGCTGATTGACAGCAATGTGTACACATATCCCCAGGTAGTTGCAATGAATGAATGAATGAATGCAAAGGGGCTGCACGGTGGTGTGGTGGTTAGCACCGCAGCCTCACAGCAAGAAGGTCCCTGGTTTGAGCCTCGGGCAGAGTTTGAGCCTTAGTGGGTTGCTGGTTCAGGCTGGGGAGGGGTTTGAAATAGTGACCTTTCTGTGCAGAGTTTGCATGTTCTCCCCGTGTATGTGTGGGTTCTCACCGGGGACTCCGGCTTCCTCCCACTGTCCAAAGATATGCAAGATATCCCTAGGAGTGAGTGTGTGTGTGAATGGTTGTCTGTCTCTCAGTGTCGGCCCTGCGATGGACTGGAGACCTGTCCAGGATGTACCCTGCCTCTCGCCTGATAATTGCTGGGATAGGCTCCAGCCCAACCATGACCCTAAATTGGATCAAGCGGTACAGAAAGTGGATGGATGGATGAATGAATGAATGCAAAGTTAAGTTTCTCCTGAAGAAGAAGGAACATAATACCTTCTCTTACAACTTCTCACTGGTAGATGCAGACATAAAATGTTCTTTTTTTTCTCCAAGATATAGATTTCCACTAAACAAAAAAAGAAAACATAAAGTACTTAAACTTAAAGAAACATCTGCAAACAAACTGACATGTTAATACCCTTACAGTCAGTGGTTGCACAATCCTGAATTTTGCCATGTTCTGATACCATCGTGTATATCTGGTGATTGTTAAAGTGTAACAACTGCAGATAATTTAACAGTTTGTAACAGAAGTAAAAACACCTGTATGAATGAACTACAGGTGAGCTAGACAGTCAAAGGTGCTTAGGTGTTGCTCTTTATGGTGGAACGTTTTTTGTCTCTCAGTAGCCCCCTGTACTGTATCAATCCATTATTTATCATTTTTGGAAATTAGTGGTGCAGTAGCTTCCTGATTGTGCCATGTCTCTAAACAGTTCAGTTAGTAAAACTCAGTTCAGGTAGTGAAGCACTGGATTTGTTCAAATCATGCATCTGACTAACAGTCTTCTGCAGAGATGTGTGTCCTTACTATCAATGACAGATGGGAGACTTGAGACATCAGCCAGCTTTTGATACATCAAAATATTTCAAGATCATTTTGGTTCAGAAATTAATAAAAACCTAACTCATATTAATCAGACACCACTGCTAACTGCTAGAGCCTGTTCTGCACAAGTGCAATGCGCATTGATGATACCCTAGACAACCCGAAGGTAAAGTGTGCAGTTTTTCAGAAGTAAAGTGGTACGAAAGGGATCCCTTAAGGGACTCCAGGTCTGCCTTACAACCTTATATGACAAATGGATTACTCTGTAAGACAAAATCCAAATTGGAGACATTTTCAGGAAAGAGTTTTTACTTTTCTGAATCTTGAGTTCTGCAGCAGAACAAAAAAGCAGCAGAAATGATTGACGCTATTGTTGGTCTACTTTAAATTAGAAATCCACTTCCCAGTTAAATACAACCCACCAAGAGGATTGGTTTATTGATGGAAAGGAGATTAAGACCTACATGTGAGATGCAGTTTCTAATTAAGCTAGTTTTGAGTTTAGAAACAAAGCCCTTTTAATGTTTGTGAGCTGCACGGAAAAGGTCATCTGAAAGGAGATCATGCTCAAAACTACATGTTAACAAAAACTACATGTATCTTACTTTTTGGTTACCTGTCAGTGAATAATAGAAGTATGATGTCTTTCAGTGGAAATATGAGGAGCTTACAACAAAACTCTTTTTGATATGGTAAAATGAATTTTTGATTAGTTATTATGCCAGTTTTCTATACTTAAGCGCCTTACATGACAAAGTGCACTCACCACTCATACGCAAATTCATCCAGCACTTCCTGTCTTTTTCTGTTAAACCCTCAGACCACGATAAATGCATTGGAGAAAATGCAGACGTGCACTGGAAAAAACAGAGAATGAACCACCAACCAGCAAACATGCACAAAATCACTCTACTCCCTGAGTCACAGCCACCCCAACATCTTCTGGTCTGTCATGGAGGAGAATCAAATTACTGAGTGTAACTCATAGAACTCTTTTAGCACTCTGCTACTCTCTATACTCACACGTTGCAAATGTTTGTGCCTTTGAGTTTGCTGCATTATTAGAGAAGAAGAAAAGAATGTGAATATTGATTAAAGGGAACAAGGAAATCTATCAATTTGAAACAATAGAAAATGCATTAACAGAAAATTGGAAGTAGAACCACTTAGGATCTATAAAACAAAGAAATCTGAATAAATACTTTGGTACATGTATGCCAAAATCAAGATGGAGTCAGGAAGTTACATGGACATATTTGTCCCTTCAGCCACAGCTAATCTGCTTGAAATTTCATACTGATTGAGGTGGATAGAGTCTGACTGTTCTGATAGAAGTGATTACATGAGGAAACATTAATCAGATTAGTCTAATATTCTGAAAATCATTGGGATACGATGTAGTTACAGTTATTGTAAAATCTATGTTATGGATAGAATCACTTAAAAACTGAAGTATGAACTGGATCACATTTATTCACATTTGTCTAATATCTTGCAATTAATCTCACAGTAAACACAACAGCTTCTTTAGTGTTTACGATTCAACCAAAAAGGTTCAACTAAATGAAAAATGTATAGGTCGATTATAAAATCCTGGTACAGCTAAATCAGAATACGATTGCATATCTTTTTGAGAGCTGTATGCATTTTCACACCTCTGGCCAGGAAGCTGACTTGATTGACATCTCCCTGATTATTTTCTGGCGACATTAATCAGCCGGTCTACTTGGTGTTATGAAGAGGACAGCACAAGCAGAGTGAAGCTGATATTTGACAGCCTTGTTATGCACCAAATTTTCCACAAATAAAATGGAAACAATTTACATTCAGCAACTTCAGACTCAATCACTTGATTTGTCATTACTTACTTCATGTGTCATGTGGTAAATTAATGCACAAATATTCAAATCACTTACTACAATCACTTAATATAAAGGGATTCTGATTGGAGCTCAAAGTTATATCATTATTGCTGGATAAAGATGATGAACACAGAGTGAATCGTTTTTGGAGAATGGTTGCTGAAAGGATTTCTAATGAGCCCATTTAGTCAAATAATAAGACCTCCAGAGGTAAATCTGAGTGATTCATATAATGAACTTCAAAATGTTTATTTCCTGCTGTGTCTCATTAATGAGGAGTCGTATTACCTTTCATTCTCAATAATATGCTTTAAATCCTACTTCACAAGGGAAAATGTTCCAATTCCAATATAGTGGATAAGTAATAATAATCCTTCAGTGCCCTGCCTCTAACCTACCATGTGACTGCAAACAGACAGCACATACATGACTGCCCCTTTTTAACCTACATACCTACAGACCACTGTAGCAAACTTTCACACTATCTTAAATCAGTCCTTTAAAGGCAGCGAGGATCACCAGAACAATCAGTTACACTGAACATATGTTAGATGAGAAAATGTTACCCATAGATTTTTATGTCATCTGTTTTCTTCCTGCATCAAACAAATGATCTTTCTAATTATCTCCCTCTACCAAAAACATTTGGTGTCTCATTTAATGCTGCAGTTTCTACACGCAGGCGGATGGAGTCATTCCCTAATTTGTAATAATTGCATCCGATTTTCAGCATCGATGTAACAATTTCCAAGAGAGAACCCGGGGCAGCTGTAGGGTAAGGGAGGTTAGACACAGACTTCAGTTATATGAGGATTTTCCACTGCTGTCATCTGAGTGAGTAACCGACCCCCTTCTCTGTACGCCCCCACAGTTACCTTGCTCTCTCACAGACACAAACATACACCAATGATCAGAAGATTTTACAGATTTATCTCACACTCTGTGCTGGTCTCTAAGGCAACACACTGCCAAGAGTGTGATAGTTTTGTTTTTCTTTACTTACAGGCCCTGTCCTTGTAGTTGTCCTTGATTTCCTTCCAGACACTGAAAGGAACATAGAAGACATGGCGAGGGGGGGAAACAGACTGATACCACAACCATAACAAGGGACTATTATCACATGAACTCTTCGTTACAGAGGATAAAAAGGAAATAAGTTACACGTGATTTCAGGATGACTGCTCCCACATAAACACACTGCACATGCACTCATCACACAACCACACAGTTTAACCTGTCAGTGCTGTGCTGTAATTTTTATTAAATGTTTGATAAAAGTAATCATCTGGAAGTTTTCCTCCATGAGATAAACACTTCAATTCAGCAGCTTGTTGGCAAGTTAAAAATCACCTTTAAGAGATAAAGCATATTCATCTTGCAGCAGCAATACATCAGTATGAATGATAAAATTTGAAGACTTCTGCAGTAAAACATCAGGTAAGAAGTAGCTCCACTATATGGTCGATAAACACTGAGAGAGGTGTTGGAAGCGGGGGCAGTGGCAGGCTTTCTCTGGCTCTGAATTAAACACACAGTAAAAGAGAATCAATAACAAGAGCCAGGAGACACTCAGGATGAATGAAAATAGCGGCTGTGTCTCCAACTTTGATCGATAAGAGTGCATTTGTGTGCATGTGAAAGTGCAAGTGTATTGTCTTGTTTTACTCTATCTGTAGGGAAAACAGGGAGCCCACCATTGGAGATCAAAATGCTGGACCACACACTTTGGAATGGATGTTTGAGGACTAACATCTGAATGTAGGATAAGATTGAAAATTAGAGTTAAGTATGGCTGTGGGTAGGGAATGGGTGTAGACATTTAGCTGCTATGTGATGGTTTGGATTTGGAGTAAAAATACACAATAGTTGCATGTTAAAAAAATCATTAGGGCTTTAACTAATCATGGGTTGTAGTGTGCGTTAACATTTTATGTGGATGCAAACCCCCACAACGGCAAGCTGGGGATATATCGTAATCTTTCATTTTCTATCAGTTGATTATTACACAAATTAAACTTCTCCATAAGTTCAAAATGGAAAATCTGTTCCATCATGACTGCTCTCATTCCCTGGTGTTTAAGTTTCATCCCATTACACTTCCTTTCTCTTTTGCCTATGTCACCACTCCACTGAGGAATTAATGCACCTCAGTAAATCTTGTTCAATCCATTGGCTAATGTTGCATGCAGCACAAATCTTTCAGAACATTGGTGCAGGATGCAAGCTTATTAGTACATTATGTCACCAATTACAAGCTTGTTATATCAAGAGACTTTTGTTTTTAATGTTCACATGTCAGCACAAATTAGCAGATATAAAAAAATTTAATTTGTGTTGCAGTTAGGCCCAAAATCTGATCCATTTGGCGTTGTCAAATGAGAATCTATGAAATTGGTTAAACAGCTGTTGGGAGACCACAGAACTAAGCATTCAGATTAAAACTGACTGTGACTGTGAAAGACAACAAACTTCCTTTCCAGGTAGCCACTCCCACCAACTTCCTCCAACTTCAGGAAAAACCCACTGGACTCTCCTGAATCTGCCTTATTTCCATCCAGACCTCCGATGGGAGCACGCCTCTTTATCCTTTGATCCTGGTGGATCCAAGTAGCACCTCTCCTTTCCCAGATTCCAACGAAGAGCAGGCCTCACTAGAGGACAAAGCCTGGTAACTTCATCTTGCTCTCGCCAATCTCCAGGCCAGCCTGCCAGAAGCATATGATCTCTCTCTGTTCTGTTTTGCATCGGCAATCCAGAGTCTGGAATCCTCTCAACAAAGGAAAGTTTTTCTCCAAGATCACCACTTGGTTAGCCTGCCTGCTAACCTATCCAACTGAGAGGAAGCGGCCAGTCTCCTTCTTATAAAGAGCACCAAACTCAACATGACTAAGACACAACTGGATTTATCTGAATAAAGGACCCATTTTCAGCTCCCCTCCCCTTCATGGACCAACTGTTTCCCAAGGATTGCAAAAGACACATACTTGGCTTTAGCAGTTAGCTTAGCATGATGTAGTGAAGCATGATCAGCTTTACTGTAAATGATTTGCAGTTTATTTAAACTTCATTGACTTTTCCTTTGAATTTATTTTGTGGAATTAATAAGATTATTTTAGACAAGTTATGCTATGTTTAAAATGTGCTCTTGCATTGCTAAAATAACATTTCCCTCGTCTAATCTGGTACCTTTTGGAATTCCACAAATATTAAAAATTACATTATTTTAATACTACAGTTTAACAAACTTAAAGTTTATTTTTATAATACTCTGCACATCTTTATGGTAAAAAAAGTACGTTCAGTTCAAAACGTACTCCTCAGCACTTTGCTGCTCCCTGTCATCAGAGCCGTGGCTCTGCCTGTCATCTTGCTCGCATGAAATACGGGAGAAAAGAGGCCGCAAAGCATCCACTGCCAGTAGCCTTTGTTTCAAGCTAAACGAAGTGCAGCTTTGGAGGGCTGATTCGGAGGCTTTTGAATTGGGACAGTACTTGGCGCACTGCTGTGATGTATGCAGCCGACAAATCCGCACTTCGTAGTGTGCGGACCTGAATTGGGACACACTGTTTAATGGGCTCTTTGCACAACTCCACTACTTCCTGAACTTAATACAGGTCCTTTGTTTCCTGTCTCTCATAAGTGGACAAATTGATTAATCCAGGTGTGTCTGACCTCAGTAACCACTATGACAATGGCAGGAGTGGAGTTGTGCAAAGAGCCCATTAATGTAGACACCGGAAAGGAATTCAAACATAGTTCCTTTGTTCTACTGTACCATGTGTTGTCGCTTACATATGCTAACATATGTAGCCACATATAGACAAAGGACCACATGTTCACAGGTCACATAGGGATGGCAGCCATATTGTGACCCCACCGTCTCCATGGCAACAACAGCCATCTTGTGACTTCACCGGCCACACAGTGAAGTCCCCCCCACACACACAATGCCCCTCTCACCAACAGAGGTGATTGTCTTTATTATACAGTTACTAGCATTTGTCTATCGTGTGGTAGAGTTAAACAATACTATCTAAAGTATAATTAATTGATCATGACCCATGTCATAAATCCAGTCTCTTTCCCATCTTGATAGACCGTAGCAGGGCTTGACAGAGCTCCCCTGTTTTAAGACGCTGTCATGGTTTATGGGTTTTTGCTTCAGTTGCTATATTTCTGTTCTAGTCTGTTCCTTAGTTTTTGTTCTTGGTTGTCTTTGAGACTTGTATTTTGGTTTCATTTCTTGTTTTATAGAGCCCACACCCTTGTATTTTCTGTTCTCTTTACTTCCTGTTCAATATAGACCTAGTCTTAATTTGCTGTTTGCACCACCTGCTCCTTGTTTAGTTAGTTCTTCTCAGTGTAAATACCACATGGTTTCTCTTGTTCTCTACCAAATCATTGTCATTGATTTGTTTTTGTTTCCTCCATCTTCCTAATCCTAGTTTTCCCTTGTGGCCTCCTTATTCCTATTTATTTTCATATTTATTCATTTTGATTATTTTATACCTTTGCATCCTGCCGTGGCGGCACTTTTCGTGATCTAACAATGAATCGTCAATTCCTACATCTACTTGCCTCTTGCCTGGTCCAACATTTGGGTCCTGCCTCCACACCTGCACCACACTGTGACAGTGACTGTGGCCTGAAAGATGAGCTCTGCATACTAACACCAACAAAAAAAAAAAAAGTCTTCTTAACTTTTTCTTTTTTTACTGTCCCTGTAGTGCTTTGCTTTTCTGCAAAATTTCATGAACATCAAAGACAGGTAGAACTGATGTTCAGGTTCGCCTACAGGTCTGTGTGCATGTGGTACCCTTGTAGATTACTGACATCTTCAGGCTGTTTTCTCTGCAAGTGTATGTGGGGTGAGGCTGAAGCTGTTTGCTTGCACCTCAGAAGAGAACAAACGAAAATAATCCTGAAAAAGCATTGAAAAAGCATTCAAGGTCAGCTGTGTCTCAGTTTAAAGAACAAAAGTGGAATGAAGATGTGTGTGATATATCTAGTCTTGCAAAGATATAGTGGAGTGTACAAACATGTGCATCCAAGAGACATTGTTGATGAATAGTACACACATATTGTATTTTCAGCTGTGGTTACACTGTTTATTATTATTATTTTTTATTTACATTCCTGACAACTGAGAGTGCATCTCTGCAATGACGACGCTCCCTGATCAGCACCTTGGACAGCGACAGGGCACACTTTAGTGTAGATTAAAGTTTGTGATGCTGCATGTATTACGCTGGCAGTTGCTCATTTTCATGAAGTGATTTTCTGCTCTGGGTGCATTATGCCACACTGCCATCTGTTGAAACAATGGGGCTATTTTCATGTTACATTATCAAACAATTATACCCGATATGTCCATTTAATCCTCTTTCAGTTCTTGTGAGGGTTGCTGGGACTTGTCAGTGTAATTCATGTCAGTATAGATTTAATTCCTTCCTCTTTATATTGAGTGCCTCTCTACTCAGGAAGTTAATTGCTGCTGCAGAGTGTTTGTCCCTGGGATGGATCTTTTGGCCAAGGCCACAGCATGTGTCATTGTGTGTTTGTGGGTGTGTGTGGGTGCAAAGTGTTTACTGGCTCTCTTTGCCTTGGCAGGAAAAAGACTGCATGGGAAATTGGTCAGCAGTACCCTTCCCCCCCGTGCCAACTGTGTCTCCTCTAGTGGATGCTTACAGAACAGCATGTGGATAGGAAGTCCACATTAATATGACCTTGTGACATGTGTTTTCCATCCTCCCAATTATCAACATCTGCATTGTGTTTTGTGTCCATCAGTTTTGTTTGCACAACTGAAAATGTGTGTGAATTTGTACTTAAGTCACATACAGGGATGTGGTCTTTACCTGAAAGTGCATGTGTGACACGGCACTGATCACACTGGAGATTTGAAAGTTATGCTCTGTAAATTAGAAAATCAATGATCTTTGGCTGTAACTCACTGTAATACGATTGTGTATTAAATCATTAGCAACAAAACATCAGCAAACTGCACTTAAACTTTTATCTCATAATATGTGGAAACATTTTGTTAATGCTGATGTTTTAGGAGGTGGACTACACAGACGGATGGCTGGTCACAGAGTGGGAGGATGAAGAGGAGGGAAGTGGGTGGTTGGGAGGTAAGCTCCTAGGCAGTGTGGGAGTTTGAGGGCATGTTTACGAGTCTATGAGTGAACGTGTGTGTGTGCTTCTTGTCTGTGTGGGCAAACGAGCATGGGACTGAATGATGGCTCACATGGAGGCAGTTGTCATGGCAACAGAGGATGTCGTCTCGTTCCGCCAGATCTCAGCTGTCCCAGAATCCTACAGACCTCTCTCTTCTCTTGATGGTCTTTTTTTCTCATCTATTTCTTCTGTACGAAGATGCTTTTTATTTATACCGCAACACCTACTAACTTGTCTTTCTACCTCTTCTGCTCTTTTTTTCTCCCCCATGCCATCTTACGTGTAACTTTCTCTCAACATGTTGCCCCTTTTCCTTGCATTTTAGTTCTCCTCCTCCTCCCTCTCTTTCCTCCTTTCCTACACTGCTGAAACAGATATAAATAGAGGTAATAAATTGCAGTCAAGCTGCTGGGGTGTATATTTATATCTCTGTGTGTGTATTTAGGGTTTTGCTCTAATGACTTGTACAGACTGGTGAGGAATGCCTACATAGGAAAATGTAACTCTTTAAACCACCATCAAATGTGGTACACACACATGCACACAGAGCTCATTAATTCACAGCTGAACAGCTGAAAATACTGCAACCGCTTAACTCTGTCAGACTTGTGACCCTCAGGCATTTCTAATATCCAACTGGCACCAGAGGCTGTTTCAAAGCTAAATAAATGATAATCTCAGATATCACATCAAAAACCCTGTAAAAGGCAACAAAGCATCAAAACAACAGAGCAAATCCTCCATTTCTCTGATTGCTCTGTGTGCACAGAGACAATTTATTAACACAATATTAGATAGTTTTGTAATACTGGAACGCCTTGAGGTCAATTTGATTTAGGAAATCTGATGTACAGCTGCACAAATCATGTATGCAACTATATTCATAAAAACAGTACTGAAAAAAATTAAAGCATTGTTTTGTTTGGGGATTTTGGGTCATTTTGCCTCCTTAAGAGATCTTGTCATAGACCAGTAGACTTTTTAATGGACAAAAAATTTAGAAAACTGAAACTAGGAAACTGGAGGTTTTATGATCATACCTGTAAATTTATCTGTAAATGTGGTTTACGAAACAGCTTAATTTGGGCAGTATTTTGGTGTGGTTAGCAATGTCAATCTTTTATGGCCAGACAGTTGCTGGTCTAAATGGCTCCTGAATCCTTTCAGTGTGTAGTTTGCATGTTTTTGTAATGCCGAAGTGGGTTTTCTCTGGGTGTTCCGGCTTGCTCCTTCCATAAACATAAATGGAAGGGTACTGGTGATTCCACATTGACTGTCTGTGTGAGTGTGCAAGGTTAGTTTAAACAAGATAGAGTTGGTTTGGAGAATGAATGGAATCAGTAAAGCCCATTGTTTCAAAATGCCCCCCCCCTTCAAATTCTGAGCCACAAATCTCTTCAATGGAGGCACCTAACTCTCTACTTTCATCTTTGTTTGTCTCCTCACTAAGGAGTTTACTTATACTGTATATCATTTAGAGCCCAAATTAAATATTTTATTTCTAAAAACATGGCAAAGCTGTTTGTTTTTTAGCATATGATTTATAAAAAGAAATATCTGAAATTCCCTCAAATTTTTTTACTTAAATAAAAAAACAAACATTCAAGCTGGTTTATGAATGCCAGGTTCCTGTTTAGGAAATGTAGTTTTTAATCTAAGTAAATAACTTGGGAATGCATCCATCTCTTGTATTTACCTCTAACAATGATGAACATTGAGCAGAAAATCAATACTTGGACAGATATTTATACAAGGAGAAATTGGTAGAGACCAAAACAGAGCTTTAACTATCTGTTTGACAGCTACATGACTCCAAATGAAGGCTAATGGTGCTGCTGGATGTGTTAATAGAAAACTGTTTGCAACATACCAGAGTACGGGAAACAAACAAATCCATCTAATTTCAGTACATGCACATGCCTAGATGGAATTAATAAACAAATTCATATTTTCTAAAGTTGTTGCTGTGGTTTCTCTTTTTCATCTAAAAAGCATGTGATGAGTATTTCTGTTTTATGTTGAAACCAGTGCACCACCCTGACCCTATGTTACTGGTTATAGTAACACCAGCAGCACTCAGAGTGGATTAAGATTTTATTGTCAATGCCCATCACATACAAGGTCAAGGAATGTGACCTGCATCAGGCAAAACATCTAATATCTTATCAAGATCTCATCTGTAATAACAGACTGACGCAGTATTCACATTTACATCCAATCTGCAGACACTTTGATCCAGATCACAATCAAGTGAAACAAATAGTTCAATCTTCCTGCATGATTAACTGAATGTGACAACTCTCAATGGTCATTCATATCCTCTCATTATAGTGCAAGCAAGAAAATGATATAATACTGGGTATAGCTGTGTTTTCTATCTACGAGGCTAATGATGAACAAAAGAATATAAAGATGTTTGAATATTATTGATAGTCTGCAAAAATACAATATCTTCAAACAGACTGATTTTATTATTCTAATTGATTTCATATCACCTTACATGTGTTTGATTTCAAATCTCTTCATTTACAAAGCTCTTTTGCAGGTGCACATCATCAGCCGTGCCATGGGGGGGGGTGGGGGGGGGTGTTTACTTTCATGT
>JAOXYM010000009.1:21181919-21198232 GCA_028567055.1 Leptatherina wallacei | reverse complement strand
TACCACTTATTTTTGCCAAATTGGTTGACATCTCAAACTGTAATTGTGCAGAAAGGTCCAATGAATAAATAAGTAAATGCATCACTAAAATCCCTAAAATCAGGTGCAAAAAAGTTAAAAATTAGTTAAAGCTCTACAAGACAGTGTTCAGGACATGTTTCCTCTCCTGCTCCTCCCTGAAGTGGCTGCATTATACAGCCTAATGGTGCGAGGTACTTTACTTTACCTTTATTTCATTCAAAAGTAATTGATTATAGTGGTTGGTAATATTTGCCCATTATCACTGGTACCACATAAGACTAATTAATAGACATGAAAACTAATCTTTGTTGTCATATCGGATTTTGAAGGTCACATGAACAATCCTGTGACAGTTTTCTCAATATGAATGATTTACCACTTATGAAGAATTACTGGACAACTTTGTGCTCCCTGATGCCAAAGATGAATATTGACTGATGAAACAAATAATCTCTAAATGGCTGCAACATCTGCAAAATTCTGAGGGAATTTCCTTTTGCTACTGTGTGTTTGGTGACATAATTATGTACTGCATTTACTTTATTTGCATCCAAATTTACAGAATATAGCAGAATTTAAGTGTATGTACATGTACATTGCAGTGGGTTTTTGAGTGTGTTAATAGTTTGTTTTGCAGCTACTTCCTCTGTGTGCAGCATGTGTGATCTGTCCCTTCCTAAAGAAAAATGCACCGTCTCATCAATTCTTTCCACCAGTCCTGACACTCTTTTATGCTATAATCAAAACATTCTTTTACAAGTTTATATTTTGTAGACATGGATGTTTTGCTTTGCCACCTCCTGTCATTTAAATTACATTAAATGAAGGGTTCAGTAAATGAAGCAAGGATCAGCTATTTTAATTCAGCTGTCAGCAGCAGACATTTATAGTGAATTTCCTATATATACCTCGTTACATGAGCGTTTATGAACCTTCAAACCTAGATGTTCTATAAGGACAGCATCTGTTTGGGGAGAGTGGTAGCCTAGTGGTTGGGGAGGTGGACTTGGGGCTGGAGGATTGGGACTTAAGTCCCTATGGGCAATAGCACCCTATACCCCCAGGTGCCAAAACATGGCAGCTCACTGCTCCCAGTGTGTGTAAAAAACAAAAATGTTGATCTTTCATAATTGTTCCGCAATGTAAAGTCCAAACTACAAATCTGATTGTTGGTCACCACATAACTTTTTGTTAAATCTGACATTGCAAAAAAAGTAAAAATCCACCAAAGTCAATCTTCACACTCATTATACAGATGGATCAGCTAGTGATACTAACAATGATAAATATCAAATTTGTTTTTAGAATAATTATAAAGTATTTCCATAAAGGCTGTTCGTGGAATATAATCAAAACTGTCAGTTGAACATATGAAGGGTTCATTTTTACTGTGATTGATTAAATCATTATATACATTTCTATAAATCTTGTAGCAAAGTTACATTGTTATTATTATTATTATTATTATTATTATTATTATTATTATTATTATTATTATTATTATTATTATTATTATTATTATTATCTAAAGAATTAAGAAGAGCATTACTCCTGAAGACATGGTATAAACATCTGTATAAACAGCATCCAGAAAGTCTTTCATGAATAAAGATTGCACTATGCTGTAAAAGACTATAAGTAGACAGTTTAAAAGTAAAAAGAAAAAAAGAAGACTAATATTAAGTTGAAAGGAATTTTGCGATTCTTACATTTGTGGTTACCTAATATCATTAAATGATTAATAAAATCTCTGTGCACTATAGGGAGAAAGATGAAAATGAACTGAAGGGCTGCGATCTTCAGGGCTTCAACATGGCATTGCATTAAAACTGATGCAATTATCTTTTTTTCTAGTGAGGATTTAGATTATTTGCTGGAATCTAATAGCTATTTGTGAGGTTTTAAGCAACATTCTGCCATCCAGATCACATCTTTTTCAAGGAAGGCCTTGTTTGTTTCAGTTACGCGATACAGTTAGTGTTTTAAACACCGGTATCAACAACTATCAAAGCAACATTTAACCATGACACTGAAAAAATCTATTCACTTCATCATATAATTTAATGACTGGGTTTTTTATATTGTCAGCCGTTGGTGTGTTTGTCTATAAGATGTCTTATGTGGGCATTAAGAGAATTTCATTTGATCATTTGTATTCTTCACCACTTACTCTGTCACAAATTAATGGATGCAGTTTATTTTCTGCCAGGTTAAATCTTTCACACGGACCAGATTTGGAGGGCAGATTTGAAGGTGTTAGGGTTAAGATAATAGGTCTACACTATCTACACCAGACTACCATTTCCAGGTACATTATAATGTGTCCTCGCAAAGGCAGAGCTCAAACTCTACAGAGTGCAATCAGCTCATGTGTTTAGTATGTGAATGATGTGAAATCTGCTTTCGTATATCTTATCAGATGACATTTAGTTTGTTACGGTGGGTGGCTTCTCTGTGCTTTTTATTTGTGTGTGAATGTCTTGTAATTTCCATTTCTGTGTGGCAGTTGTGCAGCTGTATGTTTTGTACCATTTCTAATAAGCAGGGCACAAGAAATCCTGGATCACAGGCTTAGGCTAATTATTTCATTCCTTTTCATCCAGTAGAGTTTAAATTGGCAGTAAAAAGTCACTAACCCACCAGTGAACAAACAACTAAATCACTCACAACACTGTCAAGATGGATGCACCGCATAACATACCATCACAGGCACCATCAGTGATCAATATTAAGGCATAGATAATGCTTCTTTTCTGGACTTGGACTTGATTTGGACCTTACAGTTGATGACTCTTCTTGTACATTTGTGGTGACTTATGTAAGACTCATCTTCTCTAACAATAAACTAATTACCAGGTAAGCTGGCCGTTGAAATGATTCAAATTTTGGACAAATAATCTTTTTTTCCCTCTTTTTTCTTAAGGCAGCATAATTGCACAATCTTTTTAATTGTATACTTAGGTTTACGTCCAAACATATTTCCCACTTTCTTGCACAGTTATAAGAAAACAACAACTTTACATGGTGAAATCATGACCCATGAAAAGGATGTGCCAGTCTGTTGGTTGTTGCTGCTGTCTTCTCTTTTTGTGGAGTGCACGCAAATGCACAGGGAAACCAATAGGAAACAAACCCAGACAAGCACTTGGAGATGGATTATGTTTGAATGAGTCATTTCCAGTCATTTGGTTGCCAAACTAGCTTTCTGATTAAGGGAAAACAATGGAGTCATTTATTACACTGCTTTTCTTAGACTTTTCCCTCCATCTTTTCCTCGGTTCTGCTCCATAACCTTAACCCCACCACTCTCTTTCTTCCTCTCAATCCCTAGTTATTTTCTCCCCAACATTCCCTTTCTTTTTTCCCCTTCAGTCTCATTTTCTGTCACCTATTCCCTGCTGCTCCTCCCCATCACCACTACCACTGCCAGGCACACACCCCACTGTGTGAGAGCGACTGTATTGAAAGGTTGACATTTCAAAAGTTGATAAATGTCCTGCTGAAATAACATGGAGTCCCTCAGCCTTTCTCCCATATATAGACTGCATTTCGCCATAGTAACACAGGTATTTTGCAATGTTACCTAACAGCACCTGTACGGGTTTCATATATACATATATAAGATCCTTTTTGCTACGTGTATGTAGTTGCCATGGTTTCCCCTCACCATAGAAGGATGAACATGATGGGTTAAAATTAGATTTTTAATTTACAGTAGGTGTGAGGATGCACAATTGTCTGTGTCTTATGATGGACTGGCTAGCTGTCCAGGGTGTACCTGCCTAGTGTCAGCTGGGACAGGCATCACCACGGCCCAATGCAAGGGGAAAAAAAGGAGACAGCTGATGTACCATTGGAAGCCTAAAAGCAGCCTGCATCTACAGGAGCCTAACTAAAGAATGATGGAGGGTCACACCTTATAGTTTCATAACGAGCCTGATAGCTGTAGGATCTGTCTCCCTTTTTTCAGTTAGAAACTCAAACAACCACAAGTAAGCTGCTCTCTAAGAGGACAGTATTTTGTAGATGGCCTTAACAAAGTGTGCCATCTAGTGTTAGCAAAAGTTCAAGGCACTGTAGTGTTGCACTTTCATGGCAGCAACAGTTCATTTGGCATTAAAACTTCCCATGTTAACAGATTTGAGAAGGCTGAGTATGGTGTCAGTTGTCTGAGCCACATAAAGTTAATATGAAACTTAATTTATATGAGATTGTAAGGAATGCACAGTTTTACCAAAGACACTAGAAGATTAGATATATAATATACTATATAATGCTCCATGGAGCAGCAAACATCAAATTCTAAAGACTGGTCTTCATCTGTAAAGTCAGTGAGGTAACTGAATGATTTAAATCCGTGTTTCATTACTTTCCGGATTTTCCTAATTATAACTAATCGGTCCACTACTTATGTCAAAACATACCAAAGCATTTTCAAATATTTAACCTGACCTTAAAAGCTGAGTACATCTTTGTCTTCCACAAAATAAATTCAGTCTTTAACACGCCCTACCATGCATAAAGAGCTCTCTGTTTTAGCTCGATGGTGAATAATTCTCTAATCTATCCCTTGGCCAGGCTTTTGGATTTCAGTCGCAGCTCGTTAACATGTTTGGCCTGAGAATCGACATTTTCAAATCCTTCTTGCACTGAACTGGCTCGTAGGCCAAGACAACTACGTCACCTAGAATCCCCAGTGGTGGCCATTACTCCAAACTATCCATACAACATAGACCCTAAGCAGAACGGGAAAACGATTTCAACATTTCCGAGAAGGAACAGCTGCAGCATTCTGCTGCTGGACGATAACAGAGTTCCCCTTCTCTCTTTCTCTCCCTGGATGCCTTTCACTTTTCTCTCTGGCCTCTTTTATTTCATTTTTCTTTCACTGCTTGTCTTTTTCTTCATTTTCTGTCCATGGATGCACAAGTCCACCTCTTTTCCATTGCCTCATCTACTCTGTACTTGAATCTCTTAGCACCCCCTTTACACACAGCAATACCAGTTAACATACATCTATTGCAAACACACAATTATGCACAAAGGAAGCTCTGCAAACACATACCCAAGAATGTTAGTCTAAGGAATTTTAATAGGGCACTTTCACATTTCAGCTCTAAAAACATCTAACATGCCGTGCTGTCACAACGTGTTATTAATGTGCATTGGTTTGAATGCACAGTTTCAACTGGTTTTGTTCAATAAAAGTGGATATCCAGAGGTTCTACTGTAAAACTGTCGTTTATGAGTATGATTTGAATTGTAGATTTATGTAATTTTCAAGTGGAAAATCAGTCGGTTGGGTGAGCTGTTAGCTGTTAAAGACTTGCGTTTTACAAGTTACTGTGTCTCCAAATAACCACAGAAATGTAGAAATATTTAGAGAAGCTTGGAGATTGAATAACCTGGAAAAACTTCAGAAAAAACTGGGAAATTTTCTGCTTAAACACATTGTAATACAAAGCAAATACATATAAAGTTTCAATAATAAAAGAAAAAAACAAACCAGCACGCAGGATAAAGATTTTAGAACTGTAGTAACTTCTCTTTCTGCATGTTTGTGTATAAATGTACCTGTTAGTTCGTGAACATGCTTGCCGTGTCTGTACTAACTCTGCATGAGTCTGTGTGTTAGTGCTGCCACATCTGGAAACAATAGACTAGTAGATGCTGTCACTTTCCCTTTACTTCAGGTTTTTTGAGTATGCCCTTAAACAAACACTCAATTCACTCAGTAAATTGCTGGGAGGCAATCTGAGCCGCACACTTAGATATTATGACTCTCCGTCTACTCTGGTTTGCTGACATAGATGCACACACAAACACACACCAACATGTCCAGAATTAATTTGTTTCTCCAATATGTTGAATATTTCCCTTGTACCGGTAAATTACAGCCTGGCTTGTGTGTTAACATAAAAAAAAACAAAAAACTGATTCTGGAGCTTTTTTTATGCAGGTTGCAAGCTCAAAGTGAATGAGTTACTCTTGATGGCATAGTAACAGTTTGCATAACATAATCCTCATGTTTCTAGAGTGGATTCAAAGCAAATTTAGTGCTTACAGAACATGACTTATCCTTGTTGAGAGCAACTGAAAAACAAAGGATCTTTTTATGTGAAGGACATCAAAACAAAGCCACAGTGTAAATATTCAGCTTTAGCAGCTTTATGAGAGAGAAAACTGTCGGATGGCCTTAACAGCAGAGTTTAATGAAGCACCAAAACCTAATTTGTCACCCCAGACAAGAGGTGGCAGCATTGCCCAACTCTGTAACTGAACGTAGCTCTGGGAATATTCAGCAGGACATTCAATATTTCACTTGGTTTCTGTTCCTTACTTCCTTTTCTTAACTGCCTCATATTGGCTTTTACAAGGCACAAAGAAGTTAATACACAATGAATTAGGATTCCCCATTCATGGCAAATCTTTTTATTTTCTTTATGGGAAAGAATACTCCAAGTGATGTCCAGTTTGGGATTTTCAGATGTGAGATTTCTTTTCTTTAATTCTTAATCACTTAGTTAATTGATTTGTGGGAGTGGTAGCCTCCTGGTAGAGAGGTGGGGTTATCGGGCCCAGGTTCAAGTTCATGGACTGGAAACAGAGGTGAAACCACTATGGGCCTTTCCACCCCCCACCCCCAACTACTTCCCAGGTGCCAATATGGGAGCCCACTATCTCGTAAATCTAGAAATGGGTAAAAATGAAGATGCTAATTTCCTAATTGGGATAAATAAAGTATGTGTTAACAATGGGGCATCTTTGTATTCTGAGCTCTAATCACTGGTTTGTATTATGTTGCACTGATTAAAACTTGAATCATTTTACAAAAAAAAAAGTAATTTTGGTTCAACTTTAAATTAAGGGCCCTAAATTTAGTTTCTCTTATCAGGAACAACACAAACACACACACTCATATGCACACCCCACTACTGTACTTGAGGGATACAGATGCAATATCAAACCAACAAATTGGAAATCAAAAAAGTTTTATTCATTTTCTGTTACAAAAGTGTATTTAAATTAACAAGTTTAAAATTTTTGTCACTTTTTTTTACAAGGATAAATTAGCAGTTTTTATTTTCTTTTATAATACACTGATGATGTTGTCAAAACAACAAGTGTTCGGAGCAGTCCAAACCTTAGAGGCTACAATCCGTGCTGGCGAGCTGACCTCAGTGGTGATTCACATCTGGGTTTCTCAAAAGCATTTACAAATCCACGCTGGCAGTGGTTATGGTGCTGCACACACTCACTGTGTTTCAAGGCACATTCTGTGATAAATGTCACCTGAAGCTCAGTGTGGTCATAAGATGAGAGGACAGCCAAAACATGAAGGCAGGTTAAGAGGGAAACAACATTAGCTCAGAGGGGAGGTGGTCAGGGGTTAATTTAATTCACTTTAAGTGAATGTAATGTTTGTTTGACTTTGGAAATTTAATAATGTTCTGAGGTATGCTGGTTTCAGAAATGCTGTTTTTCCAGGACTCTAGGTTTCACCAGAACCACCATTCCTGGATACAGATTTAGGGGAAAATGCAGCCCAGACATAATGTTTTGTCTTATTCTAAACATTGGCTAAAACAAACAAACAAAAAAAACAACATAAGTGGCTGTGTGAGGCACTATCTTTTTACAGTTGATACACAATATTATTGCTCAGAATGAAATTTTTCATTATTCTACTGAAATATAAAAGGCCTAGAGTGACACACACCACATAATATACAAAGACTTACACACTGAACTGCAAGAGTTCTGCTTTATAGATTGTCAGGCAAATAGACAGGAGCAGTTTCAGAGCTTGGTAACTGCAGGACAGGATGAGTCAGGAACAACAAACTTATTGTATTTAAAGCTTGCACTTATTGCAAGGAATTGCAAAATTTAAATGGTGGGGAAAAGCCTACTATGAAAAGGCACTGCCAGGGATAATAATTGGAAATCTGGTCTCTATCATCCATGAAATTTTCCAACGGTACAAATATCTCTTCCAGGGAGAACTCGATTGTCTGGGAAATGAGCCTTCATGTATCAAGCGAGGTCAAAAATACACATGCTGGTATGTGACCAATGAGAGCATCAGACAATATTGGCTTATAGTGGTGGCTTTTTATGCTGTCTCTGAGAAAATGCATACAGATCCGAAAAATGAGACAACTTCAGCTAGGCCAACATTTCCTCTTGTCATTGTCGTTTTTTTTAAAAAAATGTATGAGCTGATGCATGAGATTAGTGGAAGCTTGTTGATGTGTGTGTAAATTGTATACACACATGGCTCTGTACAACGGTTTTTAGCACCAGATTCTATGAGGCCCCTTCAGCGGTCCAATCTCAAAGTTTTGCAAAACCTATGTGACAGCAAAACACACAGTTGTTCTTTTAATGCCAGAGGTAGCTCCTTTACACACTTTGAACCATCTTCAGAGAAAAATATATTTATCCTCCATTTCTTGCACTTTCCTGTGCATCCATCTGCAAATGCACAACTCTGATCGTTTTTTTTTTTTTGCTCTTGCATAATGTGTATTTTGGCAACTGATTGTCCCATAGCTTTATATTCTTAAACTTGCCGAGAATATTTGGAACAGGGCAGGGGTAATAATTAAATTTCCTGGATTTCATGGTAACCCAAGAGCATTTAAGGTACAGGGTTTCCAAGAAAACTACACACATCATTGGAAGTTAGCTGAGCTTCTCACACACCACTCAGGTGAAACACAAAGGCATACATTTCCCAGAAGCTTTAAAGCCTTCTAATTTATGGGATAAATACAGGCACATTGTGTTCTTAAAGGTACTTATATATGTGTCACTGAGTTGCCTTCACTATATTTATAAGAAAAGTTTTTTTTTTTTTCGCAGCGTTTATCATTAAAAAAACAGTTCCCCAAACTTTCCCTGGTAATGGCTCTGTGAACATAACTGTGCTGTAAAATGATTTAACAGTCCTTTCACTGCTGTCCCAACATTTCACATATCAAACAATAATAGTGCATTATTACAGCTTAGAGCATGTGTCCCAAAAATTCATATCAATAAAAATCTCCTGTATTTTTTTGTACTTAAAAAACCCCCCCAAAAAATAAAATAAAATTCCCAAAAGTTCACATGTAAACAAATTGAGGATGTAAGGCCATTTTCAAGATTTTCATTACAGCTAATCTGCTGTTTTGATGTCAAATTGTATTCAGGGTGTCAGTTGCTTTTGGGAAACGTCAGCCTACACCTGTGTAATACCTGCTCCAGTGTAAAATTTTAAACTTCAAAAGCCCCTTAAAAGACACAGCAGCATTCAGGTTTACTGCATTCACCATGGTCTATTCTGCCGAGGACTCTGGAGAAAAAGGGAGACAGAGAGGTAGACATGGTGCCTTTCAGCTTATTGGTGTATCTTGTCTACATATTGATAATTCTGTTCTGCCTTTTCCGTCTCTCTTTTTCCTTCATGTTTTCTGCTCTTTCCATCTCTCTGAGCAACAGATCTAACAGAGGTAGAGAGGCTACTCTTGCTGCTAATGCATGACCCAGTCTTCCTATTCTGGCCTTCATAACCCCTCTTAGATGCACGGTGAGGAACAGTCAGGGAGCTCATGTGATGCTGTTATATGCAGTGGCTTCTTAGAGGAAGTCCTACTACATTACTGTGTCACTTCTTAGCCCCCTCATCTCTTGAATCTCTCCATCCTTCATTTAGCACAGTGAGTTTCTGTACAAGAGAAGCACGTAGAATTTCTTTCCTGTTCATTCGCTCTCTGCCTTTCTTCTCACACCACCGTCTCGTTGCCTTTCCCTGGTTTGATCCAGCCCTCGCCCGGTGCCCTCTTGCCACCTCGGCTCGCTCTGCTGTCTCTGAGCAGCCGGGCGGAGCAACGCTGCCAGGTGTGGAGAGTTTTTGCTGACCAGATCCACATCCCAGATGTGATGCCTACAAGCAGCGACATGAAGATTCGAAGCATCTCTGATGCCACGTATGAGTCCCGGGTGCTAGCCCTGAACTCTCCCCAGTGAGAGAGCTGGTAGAGGTAACAGCCGATGACAGTGGATGCTGGGACAGTGTACAGAACCGAAAACACCCCGATTTTCACCATTAAACGCTCCAGCTTGTCTGTTTTGGCACCGTCCTTCTGCAGATTGGAGCGAATCTTGAAAAGAGACACAAGGCCTGCGCAGATGAACAAAGTAACTATGAGAAGGTACGTGGCCAGAGGTGCCACCACAAAGCCGGTGAGTGCCTCCTTCTGCTGGTTTCCAACATAACACAGCCCGGTCAGATCATCTGCATCCACAAGTCTCATGATGAGAATGACAATGGTTTTAACAGCTGGGATGGCCCAGGCTGCTATGTGGAAGTAAGAGCTGTGCATTTCAATCGCTTCATGGCCCCACTTCAATCCAGCAGCCAAAAACCAAGTGAGGGTCAGGATCACCCACCTGAAAGAGGAGGTGGAAAAGAGAGACATGTTCATGCATACAGTTGGGGATAGTGTTATTTCAGGCAGGCCATGAAGTCAGTGTCAGCCCTTGATCCATGTGCATTAGCTGTACATTGTTTCTACACAGCAATTAAGCAAATTTCATGGTTCAGGCTGCTTGCCCCTGCTGCCTCCTCCACCTTCCCTTCAGCTCCTCTTTTTCACATTATATTAATCTTTAATTTCATGTCTTTTGTTTCTGGTCGTTGAGATCTTTACTGCTGTTCACCCTACTTCAGGCTTCCATGTATAGGCTCCCACAAGAGTGGAATACAGCCAGATATGAATCACCACAAATGGCAATAATAATCTTCTTCTCGTTGTTATAGTGAATAGAAATCATATGTTCCAGAAAAATAAGACACTAAGGCAGACTCTTAAGCCTCTGATCACTGCCTGAGCATCTCAAAATCAGGCAGTCGCGTGCAGTCCTTATTTGTAATTAGGTTATCGTGACAGCAGATAAGTCACGAGTTGCATAACGGAGGGTTGTTATCATACTTTAGGAGAGAGTGAAGTCCTTGGCCTCTTACTTATCCAAATGAGGAAGATAAACAGGAAAACAAGGGCTGAGTGAAAAGGAAGAAAAAGAGCTGTGACAGCAGTGCGTTTCCACTGCAGCTTCGATGCAGCACGCAATGGAAAAGTGGCGCTTTTACAAAGTGCACTCCTGCGTGTGTGGAAACGAATCCAACTTGTACAGGGGTTATGAGACAGGATAGCTTGATTTGAAGGAAAACAGGATGCAAGTCTCATGTTCCAATTGTTCCACCGTTGCTATTCACAACGGTTGATGACAATGGGAAAACTGGGACAAAGAGATGGAGGAGTGTGTTTGAACGAACCAGAGTGAGGAGGCCATCCCAAAGAAGTAAAGGAGGAGGAAGACGATGGCACAGCCAGTGCTCTTTAATCCTTCTTGTACCAGAATTGGTGCTGCAGCAGCATCCAGGTCACAGGAAACACTCTCCCTCCCCAGAGTCAGTCGCACCTAGCAAAGAAGGTGTGACTCAATTAATAACAGGAAAAGGCTGAACTTTGCTGAGGATATCTTTCTCTTTGTCAAAGGTTCTGTTTTAGTTTTGCAATTTTTTTACTTAATATTCCCAAAGCACCCTGCCTGGAACAATACGACACCAGATCTTCTACTTACCAGGTAGGCAACACTGTACAGATTACAGCACATGGAGAGAAAGATGATGGGCCTCTCAGGGTAGGAGAAACGTTGGGAATCCAAGAGAAAGGTCAGCACGGTCAGAGTGGTAGACAGGAAGCACAGCACAGCCCACACTGCCATCCATGCATCTGTGAAGACTTTGGCCCCTCGTCGATAGAGCCCACTGTCGTAGCCACACTGGAGAGCGCAGCTTTCAGTCTGTTTAAGCCAGGTGTACTGGTCAGGTGCAGATCCCAGACACTCCTCCTGGTGGGGAGGGTGGCGGACCGGCTGGTAAGGAGGGTCCTCATCTCCTGGACCCTCCATACACATGTGGTTGTGATCGTTTTGAGGTGGGAAGTGGCTGCAGTTGAGCACCTGGAGAAGAAAAAATGATTGAAATTATACTTTTTTTTAAATATCCCATCACATAGCCCAACTACATGATCACGAAAAGTTAGATAAAAACAGCCATAAAAGATGTCTTTATCCTTTTTTTGGGTCAATCTTATTACTTAGAAAAGCAACAGTATTCTTTAAACTTTTGCGCCTGGTTAAAAGCAAAATGATCCCACAGTGGTGCTCTGATGTTTGACTTAGGAATTCAACACATGACATTAATGTCAAAGAGGCTCATTAAAATGTAGTTGTTCAAATTATACAAATGCCTCAAGATAAACAGCTGCTGCCGCTCATTCTCCACCCAGGCTTCACTAAACAGAAGGGGATTCAACTAAGTATTAAAAGAGCACCATTCAAAACTCAAATTCGTGGAGACTGTGGACTATGTTTGTTTCAGCCAGCTGTTTTTATGCAGGTGAATGGAATATCTCATGCAGAAATGATGTGAAATAATCAAATAACTGATCTACTCACCTCAGGCCATATGAAGCCAAACTCATGGAGCACTGGGAGGCATTTTCTCTTGACAGACATACACATGCTGCCGCACGGCCCGATGGGTATGGGGACTTTGTCTGTGCACATGGGCACATAAACCGAACAGAGAAAAAACTGAAAAAAGGATAGAGATGAAACATTACATGCTTAAAATGTTGCTTGTTTATTTGTCTTGAAAAATTTTATGAAAACTTTGGATGAATCTTTCAACATTTTATAATAGAATTATATCAGGCAGATGTGGTTATTCCATCTACTCCCAGAACCCTCCCGCTATCTTGCTACTTTTTCTCTTTCAATACACTGTTTCACTATTTCTACTTGAAGGCTTTTAAGCTTTGCTTCAGGTGAGAAACCCCAACAACCAACACTGGCCTGGTTCAAGGTTACACTTACAACTTTCCATCTTTAGAAAAGAAATTGCACAAAATTACGCAAAGGGTATGTGCCCTGTTATGTTACACAATCTCCCCATCCCAGGGCTCAGATCTCTCTATGTAATAGATCTTCCAGGTGTCTTTATAAAGATAGCAAACAGTTGTATGTGACTGTTAAGCTGGTAGTGATGTGGGAGACAAGCCAGTCTGGGGTTGCAGGGGTCAGAAATTCTGAAGTAATTTCACGAATCTACTGTGAAATCTACCAGAAGCTTAAGTGTAAAACTGCCAGACTCACACAGCTGCCCTTTGATAAAGTAAACAAACAGATGCCCCAGGTGTTTGTTCTGGTGTTGGAAGGAAAGGGTTTTGCATTTCAAAACTGCAAAAATATGTATCAGGTCTTGATAAGAGTTAAATGTTAAGTGCTTGCAGCCTCGGTCCAGTGATAGACAAACCGCAGCCCTTGCACTGAGCTCAAATGAAACATGAATCCAAGAAGTGTGTCAAGGTTGGGAAATAAATACACAGGGGGATGTTAAACAACTCTGACTGTCTATGAGAATTTGTTTGCAAAGTAACCTAACATCATTGATCTCAGCAGCAGCCTGTTTTTCTAATATTAAACGCACAATAAAATGAGTGTGTGCTGAATAAATTGAATCACTGAGCTCCTGTTCTGCTGAACATCTCCAAGCTCATTATGCTATGAAGGAAAAAATGTCTTGTTATTATTAGCTGTGATAGAGTAAATACTTTATCTATCGCAACCTACGAGGAAGTATAAAATGACAAAAACACTTATCTGACTCGAACTCCCTCTAAACCTGTTTGATCAATATCTGGGTTGCAGCTCGGCTTTATCTCTGCAGACTGACTGATCTGGAGACAGTATTCTATTTCTTTCCACAAATAATGATGACTCTCAATTCCCCCAAACTTACCATGAGCTACTTGTCCTGAGCCATTTATGACTTGAAATGAAATCACCACCAGTGTTTACAAATGAACCGAGCCGCCCCGTGTTTGAGTCTGTGGGCAGCTATTATGTGTCGGCTTACACACTCAAAAGGTTTATACAAGCTGAGGATATTGAGTTACATGCAATAGAATTTCTAATGCTTCTCACGGTGAGTTATGCATACCCAACCAGTGATGGCAATGTAACACATTCTGGGTGTTTTCCCCCCTGACCGTTTGTAACCTGAGTGCTGCCACTTCAGTGCTAAAAGCTGCTCCAGTTACCAGTCAGGAAGCCTCCCATTAGAGCAAATGTTAGGCGATCCCATCTCTCTTTCCCCCCTTTCTCCCTCTTTAGTTGTGTGTGTATGTGAGTGAGAGAGACATGGGTGTCAGCTAAACTTACTGGACAATTTACAACTGGTGGAAGGCAGCCTGATTTGATGCTGCAGTTGCTCCTTGTTCTGCCTGCTTCTCTCACACATTGCATGTCTTTAAGAACTGTATCAATTCAACATACCAAAACATTAGTTACCACTGTTTCATAACAGCTGCACACCCAGAGAAGTCTCCAAAAAAGATATAGTAAAGATGTAGTCTAATGTGTTGTGTGTGAATGCACTTGTCTAGATGTGTTGGTGTGGATGAATAGTGGTTTCTCAGATTAAAAAAAAACAAAACAAAAAACACAACACCATTCATCCTGTCTGTTCTCCCCAAAAGAAAAAAAAAGTCTTGTTATGTCACTAGTTGTTCCAACTATAGTCTAAAGTAAAATCTCAGAGATGCATAATGGGACCAATCTATTTTTTTCTTATATGGTGCATGAGTCAAACAAGCAGCATTTGTCTTAGGACACTGAGGGCACCATTGTTTTCAAGAAGACAGTGCAGTGGAAGGCCCTGAAGATTCAGCTGTTGCTGTGTGGGGCATGAACTCAGAATGTCAACAGACAGAGGGGGCATTTTCAATGAAATTAGCATGGCAGTACGGCAAAAAAAAAACAGGAGAGAAGGGATGCAAGACCCCCCCCCCCCCCCACACACACACACACACACACACACACACACACACACACACACACACACACACACTTTAACTATATGGAAATCGACCTATAATATGCTTAATATTATAATATGCACCATGAGTCTGAGCAGCTCGCAGAATAGGCCGTTAGTTATTGCTGGTAGCTCCCTGTCATGTGCTCTGGGACCACACTCTGCTCCAATGTCTCTGAGCGCACACTCGCACAAATATAGCACACTTTCTGGAGTCAGACGGGCTTTTTTTGGAGACCAGAACCTACATTCCTACGGATGAACATGATTGCATCATCTTTTATGTGTACTTCAAAAACGAAAAGCACCTAATCTACTGTAATGTCTTAAAAGATTACTCAAGGTACCTTGAGTTGACTGGAGCAGCCGTACTGGATGAGCGGGGTGAACGTGGTCAGCTGCAGCTCTGCGTCCGACTGCAACACGTTGCCGACCAGATTGGGCATCTTGGTGACGTTATAGCCGAGACCCTGGCACATGCTGATCCGGATCGGGTCGCAGGTCATCTCCTCCACCTCGTCCCCGAAAGTGTTGACCACGCAGAGCGGACAGACCAATAGAAGCACGGCGGCTACGGTGAGCGACATCCCGGGCATGCTCTGCCCCATACTGAGAGGGGGTGCCCTCTGTAAATGTTGGCAATGTAGTAATTATCTCCACAAACACGGTGAGGTCGCCTTGGAAACGGTAGCACGTGGATACGGTCCAACAGGAGCGGAGCGCGTGTAGTCCGTGCGTTAAGGAGGCTATAATATCCCACTCAGAGCCATTCAAATATCCAGAAAGCAGCAAGAGAAACGTGCAAGATCTACGCGTCTTATCTGTTTAAATACTTATTTGCATTTTTTCTTTAAACAGCTACATATTTGATCGATCTCCCATTCCTTGTCGCGTTGTTTCCCCCAGTTGAATCAGTCCGTGTGTTGAAGCGCAGCAGAGCCCCGACTGAGTACAGCGGCTCTGATTTTGCGCCTAGTGCCTGCAAGCGTCCACTGCTGAACTTTATTGTGTCTGTGAAGGGAGATTATTTTCCCCGTCCAAAGGAGATCCGACCAATCCATGCGCGGGAGTTGGGTTTCCCTGGCCAACCCCTGGCCAGAAGGGCGGGACCCAAAAGAAAAATAGAAGAGCCAGCATCGAGCTACTCCCCCTATTCTCTATCCCCTTCTCTGCTTTCATTCCCTGTTATTTTGCCTTCTCCTGTCTCATTTCCTTTTCATGTTTGTCCATTTTCATTGTCTTTACTGTGTTCCCTTCTCCTCACTAAGGAGAATCACTAAGCTTTCCCAAACTTATTCGCAGTGTCCAGAACTTGTATGTTGTTACTGCCTATTGTGGTGGCTTATATATATGTATATAT
>JAOXYM010000009.1:21124683-21140519 GCA_028567055.1 Leptatherina wallacei | reverse complement strand
CCAACTGTGCACACACAAATTAAGATACGGACACACAACTCTCCACACGCATTTGTAACTCTCCACACGCATTTGTAAGTCTCCACACGGATTTGTAGATTATATTGCTACAATAATGGCCCCATACACATCCTTGTGCTTTACGCATGCATGCTGACTGGTCAGCACGCATGACAATTTTTGATATACTCCATCAGTAGCTACTTGGCACATAGTGAGTCCCCCCCACCCCCACCCCTAGACAAACTTAATTCTTTACCCTGTTGAGATATTTTAAAACTTTCTCTGGTCTTTCGAGACGCGGCCATGAGAATGAATAAAATACCAAAAGTATTTCTCACAACAACATGCAATTTCTATTCCACTTCACCCAGTTTCTTAAGGCAGTCAGTTTCCAATAGGATTCTATAGTGTATGTCAGATTTCCTATATTAAACTTAACCAAGCATTCAAGAGAGTGGTCGTTTCCTGAACACAATAAAACTTGGACACAGCCTGGAGCACTGTGAGGCTTTGAGATAATGATCAGGTAACATTTATCCCAATAAATGGTTTCAAACAGAAACAAGAGGCCCTGCGACAGACTGGCGACCTGTCCAGGGTGTACCCTGCCTCTTGCCTGATACTTGCTGGGATACGCTCCAGCCCACCCGCGACCCTGCATGGATTAAGCGGTACAGAAAATGGATGGATGGATGGACTTGACAAGAGAAAAAATTCAGGGAAACACATTTTGAACACTAGATCAACATAGTGCCAGATCTATCAAAGGTTTGCGCGTGTTAAAATGTGTGAAAACTTGACAGTACATGCAAAAATATGTTGCAGCTGATTTACTAAAGGGACATGCTAAGGATTGCGCCTCTTACACTCAGGTTTGCACGTTTGCCTTGAATGAATATGCATTCTGGGCGTTTCTGCCAGAACGTGCAAAATACTGGGAGTAGTAGATGCAAATAAATCAGCTTTGCACGTGAAATGTGATTTACCAAAAGTGCGGCTGCTGTTTCTCCGCCTATATTCAACACTTTTGAAAATCAGGTGCAAACTTGCTGCACCTTCTGGATGAGAGCGGAAGGAGCCAGGAGTGTAGACGCGCATCAGTCTGATTTACATGACTTTCTTATGATTGGTGGAGTCAGTGCATTTAGTTTTCTTTCTTAGATTTAATAATAATCAACACATCAAAGGAACACCACGATTCAACCTGAGTTTATATAAACGTAACAGAAGATTCACGCTTAGGTCAATGGTTATTAAATCTGACATTAATTATGTCTTTCTATATTGCCGTTTTTGCTCGTGTCACCTTTTTGACTTAGATACGCACAGTGTGCCCCTCTCCTCCGGGTCAAAGGAGAGCTCCAGTGAGCAGCTGTCCTTTCTCTACCTCCTGTGCACTTTTCTCATCTCCAAGTCGTTCGAGACCTGCTGGTATGGAGAGCCTCACCACCACCTGTACCCCACCATCCCTCTCGCCAGACATTAATAACGTTCGATATTCCAGATACAGCGCTGCCGGAGCCTAAGTATCCCGCCTCACTGCAGTGTCACAGAAGACGCACCAAAAACAGCTGCTAAACAACTCCAACTGTTAGTTAAGTCCCGTTTACTTCTGTGTCTGCAAATACCATGATGCTTTGCGGTGACACGTCACATTCTCAAACTCTATAGACATCAGACCATCTCTGCACAACACAGGCAGCAACTCCTTATCAGTGTCCTCATAAACTAGCAAATTTTGGGGCTCTGCAGGGATACCTGTATTATTTTAATTCAGAATTTATTATATGCCTATTTTTTTTTCATTTTACCATTTTTATCTCTTTCACTTATATCTCCATCTTCATCGGGTTAGTTTCATTTTGTGCTTTCTTCTCTCTAAACTTGCTGTGTTGCAAACCACAAATTGCACAAAACCCTCATTTAAATAGGGTGTTTCCAACACATTTGCACCTGCCAACATTTGCGTAAGCAATCTTAGTAAATCACCCGCAAACCGTGGTCCAGCCCCACGTGCAAAATTCTAGGTTGCACGGGCAAATTACTACACGCAAATTGGGACCTTAATAAATCTGGCCCGTAGTCGTATCACTGTAATCAACAAAGACTGTTGTCGAAAAGTCCTGTAAATCTCTCACAGTGAACTAGAAACTCAACTGTTCTTATTTTGCCTTCATCTGGTGATGAAGAATTTTGGACTTGGAGTTGAATTGACCTCTGCTATCCTCCTATTACTGCAGCTGCTTGACTTTCATGCTATTATTTAGAGACATAATCCAGAAATGCTGTAGACCAGTGCTAATGATGTTTCAACTTGATAATTACAGGCTTGCCTTTTTTCTGGTAATGACTATTGATGTCATAATATTGAGGTAGGAACTGTTTTGGTAATGCAAACAAACATGCTCCAGATTTATAGAAGATATTTGCAATTGTTGTACAAGGTTCGAAGAATTTCTTCTTTTACCCATTTTGCATTTAACTGCTTTCATCAAATATACTAAAGCCCAAAATCCATTGATAGGGGTTTGGAATTTGATGGCGATGTTATATAACTACCTATAGCTGTACAGTTTTTCCTGACCAGTCAAAAGGAATTGCCAATTTTGTACCAGTTCTTGAAACACATCTTTGTTTTTTGGGCAGGATATGAGGCCAATGAAACAGCTCAAAGCTGCAGCAAACCTGTGGTATGTATGTCTATCTAGGACAACTTGTGCTATTTTAAATAGCTAATTCAAAGTAGATTTTTTTAAAATAAGGGCATTTTATAAGGGCTTTTTTTCCCATTTCTGGGTAGCACTCTCAGTCCACTTTTTGCAAACTATTCAACATGTCCTGGTACATCATACATCACAGTGACTTAAAGTTGGCTCTTTACCAGACCTGTTTTCTTGGCTATAAATTAGTAACATAGAACGATCAGCAAAGTGTTGAAAAGGGAAAGAAAAGTGCAGAAAGCCATTTGGCCTGTCTACACGTGTCCACTGTATTTTTTGGTGCATGAGTGCAGTCAGATCAGATAATCTCTGTCACTGGCTCCTCTCCTGTTTCTCACATTATCATCCATTATCCCTCCATCTCTCCTCTCCTTTTCTGCATTCAGACCCTTTGTCACATGTGCCCCCTCCCTTCTGTCTGTCTGCCTGACTCTCTGTCTTAGAAAAACTCTTTCACATTCTACTGCACAATATCTCCTATGTACAAGCCTGTTTTGTCTCCTTTAAATAAACACACCTACCTGCTACCTTGCTTTGTTTCATTCTCTCACTTGCACACACAGACTCAGATACACACAGATGGACTCCTTCCCTCTGCCGCCTCGATAGGAAACAATGCACAGGAATGGGTGGGCAGGGTGTGGAGGGGGGTAAAGTTGCTTTTAAGAGATGTCAGGAACATCCTGTTACACAAACATACACACAAAGAGGATGTTGCCGCGACAATGGATATGTAGGTCTCTGGAGTGTTGGGGGGGGGGGGGGGGGGGGCCTTCTGTACCCTGCCTTACATTTGCTTCACACCATATTTTTTGCATGACCTGTGCCTAAATCATTTATATCCAGACTCAAATGCTGTGCGTGTAATACGTGCATTGTTTTGATTACATCTATTTCAATGCATCATGGATGGAAATGACTACAGCATCCCCTAATGTCCTTGGGGCCTTGATTAAAGCAAGAGGGAAAGCTTCTTCTGGGAGCTCATATGAGAGGGTGTGTGCTTGAATACAGGACAGGTGTACGAGTGTGTGAATGAGTCTTTGTGTGATCTGCGTGGGGAGGCAAAGCAGAGGCAGAGTCAGAAGTGCAACTAGGGGGTGAAGAGTTCAGATTGAAAAAGCAAGAAAAAAGCAACGGGGGAGATAAAAGGAAAAAAAAATCAAAGAAACAGAAATGGATTCTTCTGAAATGTTCAAAGTAATAACTTTGTCCTAACCAGCCAGGTCATTCATTACATATTCACTATAAAGTGGAGTGGCACTTTGAAAAGAAGAGGAATTGATTCAGAGTTTTTGATCTGCTTGTGCTGTAACATTCCTTTATAGAAAATATGTCTCAGCTACAGGAACTCTCCCCAGGGAGCAGGAATCTTTGTATCAGGGAAATATTTTGCCTGCTCAGGATGCAATACTACCATAAGATTCATGGGCTTTATTTACTAATGCAGGTTCAACTGCATTGATCTGGGGGCTACAGTGTATGCAGAACTGGTGCAGAAACTATCCTGCCAGCAGTGTTGGAAAGACCTTAATTGGACTAGCTTCTTATTTTTACCTGATAGCATCTGGGATCTGCTCCAGCCCCTCAACAACCCTGCGTTGGATTGAGCGGGTACAGGTAAAGAATGGATGAATAGCATTTTATTTTGACCAATGACATCAGCCCCACAGATTAGGGCTGACAGTGAGCTGCTTGCTATCTTTTAGACAAGAAAAATCAATTAATCTAATTTTGTCCATACTCTGTTGCTGTGAGTTTCAGAGTGTCTCTATAATATGACAATTTCTGCAATGCAACGAAATTTAAATCTAACAATAAAACTTACAGAAAACTGTGATGAACAAGGAATGAAATTCAGAAATAGGCTTTTTCCCCTGATTGTTTCACATAAAAGACTATTTAAAACTAAAATAAAAACAGTTACTCCCACACAGCCATGTAGGAAGGAGTCGCATCAAAGCTTGATTACTGCGACTAAACCCTCCATATCTGTGTATCATGGAGACTGAGCTATAAATGCATGTCTATCACAGAACTACAACAGATGTTTACATGGATCAGTGGACTTTTGGCTAATCTTCATGGGACTGCAGTGGAAACACATACAGCCACACTGAAATAGCATATTTACTTAAACAAAACAAGAAACTTAGCATTCTGGGATTTTAATTTTTACCCAAACTTTATCAGAAATAAATATGATATTTACATTTTTCTCAAAAAGGCAAAGAAAATGGGAAAATGGGAGGCTTGTTGCTAAAAGGTATAATATTCACATTCTTACACATGGTTAATGTTATGAAAAGGTGTTTGTTTTTTTTTATTTCAAATTTTTTAATTTCTTTAACTTAACCCAACCAAACACTAATGATGATATAGCAAAAACAATAAAAACAGCAACATGGGAGAGTCAGTTTTCTTTCTAAGAGTCTCAAAACATGTTTTTTTCTGCAAACATTCAGATGTGGATTTGTGAGGCACTGGAAATTAACCGGTTCTGTTGTTTATGTGTATGGATAATGATGAAAATGATAGTTTTGGACCAGTGATCAAAATAAAACATAATATTTCTTTTGGCTCAAATGCGATGGGCAGTTTTTGCATTTTAAACAATTAATGGAAAATGCATTGTAATACAATATACTTGTTTACATATTTGTTCTTTTATCAATCATAGTTCAGTCACATATGGTACCAAGATAAAAGTGGAAACTTGGAGCGAGAGCCATTCAAGCAAAGAGTGGCCAAAGGACATTATTATAAGGTTTTATTCAAAACTTCGACCATGTGCGACAGTACAGCATAGAGATGAATGGAGCCGCAGAGAGGGAGAGAGAAGAGGAGAATGTAGTTTTCTGAGGGGAGGAGCGATACAGAGAGAGAGAAGGAGCAGTGCCCAGTGCTATTGTCCTGTCTGTCAGTTGCTGGAGAGGAAGAACAAAGAAAACTGGTGGGCTGTGGCGTATCACATGTCTGTCTCACTCTTTCTGACTCTTTGCTCTGTTATTCACTCACACTCGGTATATTCACTCCAGGAGATGTGTGACCTCTCTGCATCTGTCCTGTCTCCCAACCCCCCCTCTTTCCTTTCTTCTTATTCTTGATGTTTTACCCCAATCACCCCTCCTCCTACTGCCTCCCTTGTTTACCTTCTCCAGATCCAAACTCCCTTTTTAAAAGCAGGTGGGATTTGAGCAGGTGGAAAACAGGCTTGTGCTGGAGGAAAAGAACAAGACCCTTGATTATCCCATAGGAAAGGAGGTCACTGTAAGGCCAATACACCCCACACCTGTCCCTTGGCGCCAGTGCATAGAGAGGAAGGAGAAGAGTGACACACCTGTCCCCCGAGGAACTTGCTCCTGGATGAATAAAGGATGAACTGAAAAGGGAAGAATGCAGAAAAACACACTTGTCCCTTGACCTTTGAGGGGATGTGAAAGATATTTGTGTTTTTGGTGGATGTAATGAAGAGAAAAGCAGAGGCAGGATTAAAGAAACTCCTTTGCTCTGCCTTTATTACACAAAATGTAATTTTTCATTTTGAGTTATCAGTTTTTACCTGCAGCATCTAATTCAAACCTGCAGCTCTGCATGGAAAAATTCATGCAATTAAATGTTTGGTCAAATAAGTCCATCGTTATGGTAACAAATCAGTGCTTGGAGACTGATAGACTGCACTGCTGCTAATTTCCATGACATAACTGTGCAACATTCTGCAGAAGCTTTCACAGCTAAATGGTCTATGAAGAGGAGCTTATTTGAATGGAAATCCCCATTTGTTTGGCTCTAATGCCAACTCATTCAGAGGTTAGAGGTCCCATCTCTGCTTTGCTTATTCTGGGCTTTACACTAAAAGATCTTTGTGGGAGAATTTTTCCCTGTAAATGTGAGCGAACATCTAGCTTCTAGTAACATTCCAATAAAAACAGACCTCTGCCTCACTATCTGTCATCGCTTGCTTTTGCTCCCCCCCATCTTCTTTTCTGACCATGTCATGTCATCTCTTTCAAAAAGAAAGATTTTCCGTTTCATTTGGTTTTATAATTAAACTACAAGCATGAAGATTTTGTTACAAGGATGATGAATATAAACTAAAACCAGCCAACTTATGTTGCAAGTATGTCATGATTGGCCATGGATTTCTCTTTGAACATGGTTTGTATGGGTTTAATCAAATTATCATTAAGAGTTAAGTTCCAAAAACATAACAAAATACAGTTGTGTCATTATGTTGAGAAAGTTTAATTTAATTAGGTTGCATAGGAAAGTAAGTGAACAAATAATTAAATAAATCCATTACTATAGTCGCAAAACAAGAGAGAAAATTACACATGATGTAATATAAATAGCCTTTTTCATTCCCTGTAATACTGATTATTTTATAGCCTCTCATCATTTTTTAAAACTCTCTTGTCTATCTCAAATTTGCATTTTGTTTGTCATGATCTTTTCTCACTACATAACCAAGAATCGGGCAACACTCTAAACATTGTCTTCACATTGCTGTGATACTGGAGTCATTGTGCACAGTTTCTGTAAAAACTGAAGGCCATTTCTTCACTAAAACATAAAAGGCACAGACACCCACATTCAAACCCGAAATGTTGCAACTATATTGTTAGCACATACCTGTACAGACACTATGTTAAATGTGAAATTGTAATAATAAGATGATTGGACCACCACATGCTGCCAGAACAGCTACATTATTGTTCTACTAGATCAACATTCTTTCAAAACGATTCTCTTATTTGGTCATGTCAATAGAAGACAATGTCCAACACTTTGGTCAAATATACGTTTAATGTATCTTCCTAGAGAATGCTGCTCTTATCAAAATAAAAAATGTCATCCTAGAACAAAGGTGGTACCTTGATTAATTTGTATAGATTTGCAGTGACCCTGCAAAGTGGACACTAGCCATGCCAGCAAAATTCTCCTCACAGCATCTGCACCAGACTGCAGCCAGTGTAGAGGATCAGGGGTCTGATTTACCCCTGTTTTGTCACCTGTCTACATGTTATGTCTCTTTACAAACATGGTGTGGTTTAATGTGAGTTGGTTGAGGATTACTTCTTTCCTATCTGGTCTTTCTTTGAGGATCACAGCAGGGCTTTGTCATGTTAATCCAGTAATTCCTGCCATTCTATTACCAAGGGTGGATCAGAATGGGCACAAGAGGGGGGACACCTACTTCTGTGTTAGTTAGTCAGGCCTCTTGACGCATGTTTGATGAGAACAGTGCGTACATTTTTATAGACACCCCCCCATTCCCATTTATTAAATCTTTCTCAGCATCACAGGTTAAGTAACATATCTAAAAATCCCTGGCAAATCTTACAATGTTACATAATGCTTTAATAAGGTGCTTTCAAACACAGCGAGTGGCACTTTAATCTACTTTGGATTTATTTAGTTTAGGAACATTTTCTAGAAATGTTTTTATATAAAACCCATACATATCAGTTACTGTTTTTCCAGTCAGGCAGCCAACTACAGATTTATTTATTTAAATAAAACCTGTCCATCATATCTTTTATGAAGACCTTTGATATGAATTTCGCAAAAATTCTACTAGAAATAACAGTAAACCCAGGCCTCTAATCTGTCAAACATCTTGAAAACAGTTTAGTGTAGATATAAAAGGACTGGTTTTATCTCAGCAAAATGATCCTCATTTAAAATATCTGTAAACTATTCACCAACAATAATCATAATGATTTTGTTGGAAATTCTGTGTTCTCTTTTCTCCATTTTTGTAAAAGAGTCATGTTTATATATCCGATTTTCTTTGTGCATAAGTGTGAATACATTTGATAATAAATTGATTAACAGTTTTTCCTGTTAATAATATTCTTCTGCTGTTGTCAGCTTTGGTTCCTTGCCAGTGGTAGTTCTGTCACGAGAATTAATAAATATTTCTTAACACACCCATCTCAATGGTGTCAACCACTATAAAGCATTCAGATATTTCTGTAAACATTGTATTACCTTCATATGTTTAAATGTTCCTGTATCTGCTTAAAAGGAACAGAAATAAAATGAGTTTCTTCCAACAAAAACGAACTCAGATTAATAGCTGAAAATAAGATGTTTGGATAATATGTGTGCAGCTGGTTGTACTTGTGAATATGCGTGCACAGCAGTGTCAGAGTGCTCAGATCATATTCAGACATCTCAAAGCTGAACTTTAACTCTAATAAAGAATTGCTCTGCTAGCTTTGGTTTATTTTGCACCAAGTGAAAACTTTTCTGTCTGTAATCTAGACTTCAAAAAATACACGTAACTTTTCCTCCTGGAACCCTTTTTTTCTTTAGAAGTTTGAGAAGACATCCACTCGAGCCAGACTCATACACCAACACCTTTTAGAAGAGTAATTTTTATCAATTTGTCAGCAAAGCTCCTGCTCTCTACCCTCTTTATTAATAAATATAATCTCCCAAGGTCAGTCTGTCTTGATCTGTTTTGCACCATATGTGTGTATTCAAGAGTGCACAGATGTGAATGTATACAAACCAAAAGGGAATATATGTTCTCATGACAAGCATTACAGTAACTTACAGAGGTAAAGTGTGCCTCTGCATGTGTGTGCAGGGTGCATTAGGGCTCCAATTATTTCTGCTGGGAGTGATTAGGCTGCCAGTGAGAATCCAGGAATCCAGGGGTCATATAGGTTACCTTTCCATACTCCCGTATCCCACACACACAAACACATATGCAAACATTCTTTTCCCCAATAGCTCAACGTTTTGTCTCTAAAACTACATGGCGGCATACTTGCTGCTGCTCTCAAAATCTAAGAAAAACAAAAGCAAAAGGATAAGAGTGGCCACTGTTTCTTAGCAACTAATCCTCCAGCACCTCACTGTGGCAACATACAGTTGGGGGAGGTGGTCAGCAGAGGGGTCAGCTGGCAGGTCAGCAGGTCCTGGTCCTGTTTGGAGCGATACTGTGGGAGACGATGATTGAAGAACTGACATGAAGGAGTGGACGTCTTCCCCTTTTCCAACCAGGAGAAAATCAGGGGTGAAGGGACACCCTTACAATTATTGTTCCTCACAGTACCTCCTGTAGAGAAGACAAACTACTTATTTTGAGATGGGATTTAAAAGAAAGTAGGGAGGAAAAAGAAGGCACAAAGGGAGAGTTAGAGGAATCAGAGGAGTGAGTGGTATGATTGTGTAGGGATAAATGAAAGAATGGGGAAACATGAAAAAGGGTGACCTGTCTGGAGTACACTGTAATGCTATTAACGAGCTCAGAGAGACTAAATTCTGAGATTACAACGTTAACAATAACCTTCTCAATAGCCTCCTTATTTCTATCCCGATATTCCATCAACTTTGAATAATTTTTTTCACTTCAAATTTTATCTGCTTATTAACTCAACTAGTCCAAGCACCCCGGTTGGCGAAAGTATCCGCCTTCCTGACCACTTCATAAACATGTAAGCCTGTAAGTTGATGTTTGTGTAAAAGCAAAGACCTTTATGGGTATTTGAGCCAAGCAAGACTGTGCTCTTCAATTTGAAATCTAGGTGAGTGCTCAAGATACATGTATAAAAAAAAAAATCCAAAACCCTTTAATTTGCAACTTAAGGGTTTTATCTTCTAATCCCTCTTTGGGCTTCTGGAAACAATTCAGAACAACAAGGGTCACATAAATCACCCTAGTTTCCATGGAGATGAGTTGAAATAAAATTGACAAAGAGCTTTGGAGCAACAGGATCAAGTGCTGTGTAAAATCTCTTCACTGTTTTTCATATGATCTCAGTTTGCTTCCTCCCCCAGGTGTTGATGATGAAGTGGCTGTCTTTCATGTAGACATGACGGTATGACCTGTAATCTGCCCGTTAACCTCACATCAAATGAAGTGATGAGAGATCAGATTGATTGACCAATGATTGGTGATCATTGGTGAAAAGTGTAAGAACCCCTATATTCAAAACATAACCCTTTATTACAAGTCAGATTTAAACATGATTATAGCTGGACTTTTGCCCCTTATATCAACCTCTGAGTTTTTTTTTTAAAGATAGGTTTGAGTTGAAATCCCTGCTACGTTTCTATGCCAAATATTTAGCGTCTTGTATCTCTATGCAGCCTTTGGCTGAGATTCCAGTATTAAGTCTATTAAGTCATGATGATGTGACTGCAGAGTGAGAGTGATTAAGGGTAGAAGTGTCAACATGTCCAGTCACACACCAGTGGTTAGATTCAAAGGCAGAGGGTTGTAAAACAAGGATGTGATTTGTTTGGCACACACAACCACTGTTGCTAGGATGAACACATGCACACACACGCACACACAGATATGCACACACAGTGAGTATATTATTAACTATTGCTCAAAGCAGTTGACATCAGGAGCATAAAATGTAGAAAGGGTAGCGGAAACTGTTACCAAGAACATGGAAGGTCTCTTGATTATCATAGGACAGAGTTATTATTTTTCTGTCTTTCATACATAAGCAAGTAATGAGCATGGGAAATAAGAAATAATTATACATGAATAAAACTATTTAAGTATCTGGGTTATTTAGAAATATCCATAACCCTTTAACTTCACTCTACTATAATAGATGGTATTTAAGATGTGTTGAAGTAAACCTGCCTGTCTCTATACCACTCGGTTTGGGTATGTAATACCAAAAGTTATTCCATGACTACTTCGGGTTTTCCATTTTCTGTTTATATCTCCTGCACTCCATCTCACTGGCTACTTTGAAAAGCAAAACAAATCCAGGACAACATCTGGTCTGATTCCAACAGGATCCCGTCATTATCAAACAAAGTAGAATGAAATGATGTTAACATAATCATCACTTGCAGGTTTCATGTTTTAAACTAAAAACATATAAATCTGAAAATGGAGGACAAAGCAAAACTAAAATAAAGAACAGAAGAAATAGAGCTTCGTAGAAAAAAAAAGACCCTCCTGCTTGAGGTTATGGGGATTCACCTGATGACAGCTGAAGTGACGTGAGATGTGTTGATGAAAAGTTGTCAGAATCCCACACTGTGGTTGAAGCTTGATACTCATCTGGCTAAGGTGGGTGGTAGGTGTGAAAGATGATTGTTTTTGAGGCTTTCACATTCCACTTATTTACAGAAGAAAATGTGAATAGTTATTTACAGCATCAGACAAAAATAAAATAATGTAATTTAAAAAAAAAGAGAGACAAACCTTTAAGTTGTTCACTGAAATGCCTCCCAGTAACCCGATGGAGCAGAGGGTGAGGATGAGAAGACTGGAGCCTCCCATTCTTTACCTACAGGTATACTACCTCTTCTCTTTTCAGGTCTGTCCCTCACTCTCTCTCTGTCTGCCTTGTGGCTGTGAGATGCTGTCGCTCTGCCTGTCATATTAGGAAGGAGAGGGAGATAAGTAATATTATACATGAAAGTTAATACAGGTTTAGGTCATTGCAGTTTTTCATGTGTCTGTCATACTGAACAAGGGCTGCAGGCTGCAGGACAAAAACAAAGTAAAAATATATATATATATTTTTATGTTGAATTCAACACTAAATGTACAGTAACTGGGCCTTTTTCAGTATATATTTATTCATAATTTGCACAAATTATCTTGATTTGTGGCAATAGAAATACAAATCCAGCTTATTTAGAAAATTCCATTTATTAGTCATATTTCCCTTGTGGCACTTGTCAGGGCTATTCCTTACTGGACAGCATTATGGGTTGTATTTAATGGTATAAATACACAACTTACATGATATTTTCAACTGGAAGATCTCACGCTGAAAAGCCAGCTTTGCTTCCTGTCCCGACCCCTCAAGTAAATTCATTCTTAAATGTCATTGAAGCATTCAATTAGTTAACGTTAGGACAATGTGAAGGCTTGCATTAAAGCAGATGCTTTTATAACATACTTAGAGATTTTAGTTTATCCTCTTTTTTTTTGTTGTTGTTAAGGTGATACCAGTCAGTCTATCTAGACATACTCTCACCTAGTGGTTAATCATACAACCTACTGGTTGCTGTTGCTACCAGCCTCAGAACTGGGAGTTTAACAAGGATCAGATGAGATTATAAAGGCTTTTGGTCTAGACAGGAATCCTTGCAGCCTACTGAAGAATCAGTAAAAAGCAGACACTAAGATATGGCCAGTAATTCGATTTCATGACATTTATTTCATTTTTTTCCATTCTGGAAGAATTACCATAGCGTATGAAGGAGTGTCTATAAAAGCATGAATGCCTGGTTACTTCACTGAAAGAGTTGTCAGGAAGATTAAGTAGCTTAGATATTCTGGTTGAAAGATTTGTAGAGTTATTTCATTCAAACATTGTCAAACACAGTTCAAACACAGTCAATGGACATTGCCCATCAAAACCACTGCAGTTACACCAGCTACAAATGGGAGCATGGTGAATAGCTCATCCTAGGTTATAGTAAGCAGTAACTTTGTATTCCAGTTCGGAGCCCCACTTTAGACAAGTTGCCTTTGTTTTTTTCCCCTCCAGTCTGTGGTCAATAAGTCACCTGTGTCTTTTTTGCCAGTTGTTGGTCATAACACAGGATCAAGAGGAGAAGTTGGAGAAGTGCTTGCCATCAGCTAACTCTGGCAGTAGTGGGATCATTTCTTCAGAGAGGATGTAGATCTGCCTCTTTTTGCTCAAAACACAATATTTGGATACATTGTATGCATTCTGTGCTAAAATAAAATACCAAATTAAGAATTCAAGCAACTTGTTCTAAATTCGCTGGTGATTGAACTGCTTCTCCAAAATGGCTTTTCGGTCACTCTACCAGACTTCCAGGCATGTCAATCACGTCTGACATGCCCCCAACAAACCTCTCTTTAAAACTTATATCTACTTAATGATTGGTGAATATCTTTTTTAAAGGGCTCATTAAAAATCATGAATCTAGTTCATGATTCCACACTCAATCTTTCCCAAGAGAATTCTTGTTTTTCTTTTTAACAGGTAGTCAACTGAGGCCAAAGATTTTCTTTTTTAACCAGAATGTAAGCATCACTGTATGGGTTTACTTTCACATCCTGGTGGCTGCAAGATTCACTCATGAAATCAGCAAAACATTATGTGATTCCTACCGTCAATGTAGTGAAATAAATGATGTTAAGTTGATAAAATTTTGGCAAAGATGTAGACATATAATTATTTGAAGTTGATCAAGGTGGCTGATCTGTTCCAACAACAGTTTAAGTACATTTCTTCTGTCCTATTTGTGTTTAACAGTTTTGGTTTACAAGTAAGATTGTTGAAAACCTGTTTGATTGTTTGGTTTTTTTCTTCTTAACCTCATTAGATTTCTGTCCCTGTCATGTTTCTCAATTGCCAGCTTTAAGCAGGGTTATGAATTATTCATTTTTATTTCATCTGTACTCTCCAATGACTCAATAAAACTCATATGAAATCTGACATCTGGATTCAATCTTGAAAGAATGTGAAAAAGTGACCAAAAAACAACGGCAGACAAGACCTTAGTAGTTAGCCACATGTTAGATGGCCCAAGCAAACTGGGGATCAAAACTGAGGCAGATAAATGTGCGTATAGGAGAGATGCAGAGGAGAGGAAAGAGAAAGTGAAAAGGGGCAAAGAAAGAAGCTGATAGAGGCAGAAAATTATAAAAGGTGTGGCGAGTCGTCTGTGGTTCCCATGGTCCAGAGAAAGAGCTGCTTGTCCTCACATGGTTGGATGTCTGTGTGCGAGTGCATTTGTGTGAGTGTGTCATTAGAGTCCCCCAGAGCGCTGAGACCAAAGGGGTCTCACTGTGACACCTATTATCCCCCGAAACATGACACACCACCAGGGAGAGGCAGAAACAGAGAAGACGCCTACATTTCACATGAGTGTCTGTGTGATCTTGCACGTGTGTGTATGTGTGTGTGTTTCAGCATTTACCAGCGTTTGCTGTGTGATTTAATGTGCACTTACTGGCTGAAACTGAGACTGGACTGTAGTATGAGTTTATGTCGGAGCATATGAACTCCCTGAGTGCATATTTCTGTGGTAGAAGGTGAAATGTAGCAAATCACTGTGCGCTGCCAGGTGTTTGCCTTGGCCACACTTCTGAGGCCTTGACACACATTTTACAGAGTCCATGGGGAAATGGCGTAGGGCTTTAGGGGGTTTGTGTGTTTCGTATGAGGAGTGAAAACTGTTTAAAGGAAGGGAACGGGTAATTTTTCATTTGTATGCATTTTAACCACTGGATCGTTTTAAAGTCATGAAATTCCTTGAAATACACTAACGGCCAGTTTTGGAATCCTTTCACAACCTTTACTTGTAATAATAAAAAACGAAGAAAGATAAAAGAAAATCTGCTTTTTTCTTCTTTTTTTAAACTTTTCTCTTCAGCTTAATCAAGAAACACTTAATAGTAATGTTGAACTTTCATCAGCCTCATTAAGCATCATCACATTAGAATTCAATTAAAAGTTCAATACACAAATTAATACAACTGTATGGATAAATAAAATATCTATAATCTGCTATGAGGAAGATTTGTCATTTTTTTCATCTGTTCACTCATCCACTTATCAGTGCCCACAGGGGGAGTTTCAGTTGTGAACCGTTACAGTATATTGATGAACACAAAACAATCTGTGTACAATTACATTATATTCACCATTTGTCTTCCTTCATGTTCGGCTCGATTGGTGTTTGTTTAATTATGTCATCTTATTGTCCTCCTCTACAGTTCTAACTGGATAACTACATATATTGTATCTACCAATATAAAAACTCTCAAAAATTGTGAGGTACTTGAATATAATTTTTATTTTTTGCATCATTTATTAATGATTTTATGAAAATGTTATTATATTTTACATCTGGTTTGGAAGGTCTCCAGCTTCTTATGCCCTGTAAGGAACGTGCAAAGGATGTATGAAATGTTGATTTTTTTCAAATAATAAAAAGTACATTTTTATATTGTTGTTTGTTTTTATTTTTTCCCTTTATTTAAAAAAATGTTGCTTGCATTGTTTTCTGTATGGTGGTTCTATTTTTGTATTTGTATTTGTTGTTGTTGTTGTTTTGTTTTTGTTTTTTTTCTCTTCTTCTTTTCTCTCTCTCTCTCTCTCTCTGTCCCCTCCGGTCGGGTCCAGCAATAAGGTG
>JAOXYM010000009.1:21114040-21124583 GCA_028567055.1 Leptatherina wallacei | reverse complement strand
TCAGCACAAAACAGCAGCCAGACAATCATTCTGCTTGCTACAATGCTGGACAAGACAGGTGTTAAAAAAAAAAAAATGTTGCTTGAAGTTATGGTGAGTGACAATCAAAGTTAAAAACCAACAGCAAGGAGCTGGAACCATATTGTCTCGCATCCAAATGCACCATATGAAGGATTTATTTCACCGCCAACCCTCCAATCTCTGAAGGTAGAATCGATTGCTCCCTCTTAAGGCACGCTCCCTGTGGATGCTGGCAGTTTTACCATGGCAACTTGACTGACAGTGCTTATACTACATGTCGAAGTTGGTTTACTGTTTATGATTGTGTGATGGCAAGACTTTTGACTTTGTTTTCTGTGTTTATAAAATCCCACTGTGTACAATGTCCTGCTCCAATGGAGGAGATTTTCCAGGGTGAATAACACAGTAACATTCAAAGATTTAATATTATGTAAAAAAAAATCCCATATGATATTTAAGGGATTTGATATCATTTGATAATACATTTATGGAAAATATTAGACCTTTTCTTAGTGTATTTGCCTTTTCATGACCTCAAAAGTTTTTTGAATTTTTTTTATTTGTACTAGTGTTATTTATCTGTCTCAAAAGCTTTGGCTGTCTTTGGCCCGTTTTTTTTTTTTTTTTAAATATCATAATTAATCTGTCATTGCTAATTCAAATATAATGTGGAAACTTTCATTTTTAACATTCAGACCAGTGTTGTTAGTGGCAAAATATTCTAGAAAACAACTTATTGCAACACATTTCTACCACATAAGGCATCTCTATATAAACTGATGGCTCTATATCAACTGTGACAAAACCATCTAATCAAACACAAGATAAATGACAAATAAAAGTGTGATTCAAAACATTGACAGATAACCTGGTTTGTCTAATCCAGTTACACTCTTAATGACCATAAAACAAGTAGAGTAATTTTGTTAAGGTGTTTATTGGTCATTTATCTGTACCTTTACAAACTCAAAGACACAGATTATTACACAGCATGTAAACACATCTGTAATTTGATCTTGACCAGAGTCATCCCTGCATGCGGATATAACTATGAATAGATAAAGGAAGAGTTGAGTCTAGTTTACTGAGACTGGCTGAATTGAATGATTTCTTGTAAAAGTTTTATGAGGTCGACATAGCTACTGCTACCACATGTAGAATTGTGCAACATGAGACAGAAGAAAACACAAAACAAAACAAAAAACACTGTTGCTGCAAAGATGCTGGGGAGTTGGCTGGAGGTGGGAGTGGAGGGTGCTCAGGGTGTCAATGTGCTGGAAGGCCAGTATTGGGAAATATGTGTGTGTGTACGTGTGCTTGGGTGGGGTGGGTTTTTGGTTGACATATAAGTAGAGGCTGTTTGGCGGGGGTGAGGGTGCTGGGGTCGACTTGAGACATTTTAAACCCTGGCTCCTTTCTTTCTATAGGCCTTATCGGGTTTCCAAAAAGGCTGCCAGCAACAAAGCAACACAGAGCCAAAAAGAGATGGTGCACTAGTCAGGGGGGTGGAGAGTGGCTGCAGGGGTATGAAAAAAAAGTGGGGGGTATAGGGAGCAATGGCGAGGGGGGGAAGGTCTAGGGGGATAAAAAGACATGAAGAGTGGGGGGAGAAGGGGGCAGAGATAGTAAAGAAAATAATTGTAGACAGAGAAACTCTTAACAGGAAAATAAAGAGGGTGAACTGAGGGGGAAATGAAGAGAATATGACGGGATGAAGATCAATGAACAAAGTAAGGAAGAGGAATGATATTGGATTTTTGAAAGAAAAAACTTGGGGCCCATATCTGAAAGTCAAAGCATTGCCCATTTTTACGTGTCTTTCTTTCTCTGCGAGCCGTCAAAATAATGGATTGTCACGCTAAATGGCCGGATACAAGAGGGCAAAGGGTTGCCTGACAGAGGGGAGCTGGGAAGGAGGGGGTAATTGTAGGAGGCAAGGGGAGGAGGGAAGTTTGGATAGACGGGGAGTGGGGGCAGACAGACTGGCTGGTTGGGTGTGCTTCCAAGTCAATTTATTCCTTATTAAGGTGCACCGCCAGAAACAACATGGAAGACTGATAATCATTCTGACTTTGTGATCCTTCTTTCCTTATGAAAACAGCGGTGACTCACTGAAACCTCACAGTGGCATGTGAGACTTGGGAAAACATTGTTTTGTTATTTTCTTTTTTTTCCTGAGTGACGGTGATGATATTTTGATATGTGCTGATACATTTGCGTTGGTTTGGCTCAAGCCTGCACCATGCAACTTTCACATTGCATTCCACGTTTAAAAAAAATGGTGCTAATGGAGATGCAAGTTTTTTTGCACAACACCACAAGAGTTTTTGGTTTGGATCAAAATACTAGAGACGTCTTTGTTCTTTCGAGTATTATTTGGCAGGATTTATTTTTTTCTGTGATTTTTCTTACATGTAAAAATGTGTTTTGGCTGTTTCACTGGTTGGAGCAAATTTTTCCTGGCTGAAAGTACATTGCTCATTTTTTGTGAATTTATAAAGTTTCATTCTAAGACTGGCTCTGAGGAAAAACTACTAACTTGACGACACAAAGTCTTCTTGTCCGTTTTAAATCAATTGCTGTATTTCACAATTATATGTAATCCAGATATTTAGCAGGATTTCATACAGTGTGTTTCATACTGCCACTTAGTTGACATTTTGGCTCTTTTGGAAATTTCTGGTTAGCAAGCTGAACTCCCCTGCTCATAATTAGAGCATGTCTACACCCGTAAAAGACTTAATTGTCTTTTTAGGAATATGTTAAATAAAGCCCTCCAGAAAATACTTTAAACACCCAAGAAGAATATGCAATAATAATAAAAAAAAGATTTATCATGTTTAAGTGTTATTCCTGGTTAATTAAGCATGTGTTTGTGAATGAAATGGCAATTTATTGCAGACACAACAACATTCTACAAAAAGGTACATGGTGTTCATGAGTTTCACCCATATTTTCTTTCCTCCATCTATCTCCCTTTCAAGACATCCAATCGATGTGGCCCTTTGATGTATATTTGATGCATATCAATACCCAAGACATCTCTATTGCTATTCCTGACTGACAATACCGAAGAGAGCGTGTGTTGTGTGCATGTGTGTGAATGTACAAGTTTAGGTGCATGTAGTGAATGAGAAAATTTGTGAAGTGATGATATACTGTAAAGGAACACCGGACAGAAAGCAAAGATAAAATGCAAGTATTAAAAGTAAATTAATCCAACTGCAACAGAATGTGAAAGAAAAAAACTTGAAAAAATGTAGGGGGGGGACTAACCAGGCCAGCAGAGATGTGAACCTTGTACTCACTCAACATTTGATTTAGGGGAAAGGTATGCAGTTCATATTTCTTATTTCCCCTAAATCTTTTCACAAATGGAAAGAAAGAAAACAAACAAAGGGAAAAGAACTGTTAAAGGAAAAACATAGAAAATTACCATAGATTAAAAATGACACTCTGAAAAAACTTACTACAGTATAAACAAGACCTCTCATGTAACAGATAATCATGTCTCAAAGGAAATCACGCAGGCGCTCATATTACTGGTGACTGAAATTTTGTACAAGGCAGACACACAGCATACTTTATAAACAGAACTCTTATCAAAGCCTTCAGCACAGCATCAAAGCCCAAGATTAGTTTTTAAAAATGACTTGAAATGACAAATTTAACTTAGTACCAATTCTGGATTTGTGTAATATATTTCCCCTCCACATTTTTTGTCTTCCTGTGACTTTTAAATGCTGTTGAAGCTCACCAGAGAAAATGAGAGCCAACTGTAAATTTTCAACATGTTGAACACTGAAACATAAAAGAGTAAAAGATAGTCTTATCTTGACTCTTGTCTTATTTCTTGCTCTGTCTCTCTCTTTCTTTTTCTCTCATCCTCCTGTGACCAGCCCGTGGGTGAGTGACCTTAAGAGAACACTAGTCACCAGCTCTATTAAATAAACCCATAGGTCCAAATTTCAAGAGCATGTGGTTAAAAATGGACGGAGATGATAAATTCCCTCAGGATCACAAAATTTCTGAAGAACAAATAACATTGACAACCACATAAAACCCTAGAAAAACAAGTAAAAAAAAAGGAGGAAAGTCTGCAAAACCAGTTCAGGAACCAACACCAGTGAACACAGCTAAAAGGAACAGGGGGGAAGGTATGGGTGGAGTCAGGCCTGACCCAAACTTTGGCAAAATGGCAACACCTAGTCCCATATAGTCTAATATAGCAGACTATATGGGACCAGGTGAAACTTTTATTGGTTATATTTAAATTCTCTATGCAAAATTCTGGCGCAATGGTGTTAACAGGGGATTTCTGCTCCTCACACTTTCCAATTCATAGAGGTTCCTGTCAAGGATTCCCTTTTTCTCCTTTATCATTTGTTTTATCTCGTGAGCACTTAGCACAAAAAGCTCATCAATCCACCAATATCATTCCTATTACAATAAAGTCCACAATTCATCATATATGACTGTATGCAGATGATGTGCACCTCATTAATCCCTTTCAGACATGCTCTGAAAGCGGTATTGTTGCAGATTTTGTCTTTTATACCTGTTGCATTCAGACAAACGTGGCTTTAGTGAATCATCACAGTTACTTCATCATATTTTTAGGTTATTCAAAGAGTTTGGCAATTTCTCTGGCTTTAAAATAAATTAGCAAAAATCTGCACTCCTTCCATTAAAAAGTGACAGAGAGGAACTGACTTAATTTGATATTCCAATTAGGAATTTACATTTTCCCAGTTTACAAACTACTGTTAAGATTTATTATATTGTAAATTTAGATAAGATTAGAATTAATTTAGTGAAGTGGAAGTCAAAACTTATTTCTCTTGATGCCAGGATCTCAGTTATAAAAATGATGGCACCACCGTTAATTAACTTCCTGAGCTCCATGCTTCCTCTGAATCCACCAAAGGGATATTGGGATAGACTTCATAGTCTGATTAGGGAGTTTTTATGGAATAATAAAAAGATAAGGATCAAATTAACAACACTTCAAAGAGAGAAATCAGCTGGAGGCTGGGGTGTTCCAGATTTTAGAATCTATTAATGGTCATTTATACTATGTACCATAAAAGCATGGTTGGATCCATCAAAGTCTACTTCTTGGAAGTCTCTAGAAGCAAGGCTAGTATATCCAGTTAGATTAAAGGATCTAATCTATGCAGGCCCTCCTGTCAGGCAAGTTAAAGTGTTTTTTGGTCCTATTAGTGAAAATGTTTGACTAACCTGGAAATTGGTGACTGATTACACTAATACAAATAATAAATGGTATTATCATACTCCAATATTCCACAACAATAATTTATTGCTTGGTGGTCGACCAGCGGCATCCAATATGGTCAAACAACGGGATTTACATACTCAGACAGTAATTTGATACTAATGGCCTTTGCACATTTGAGGATTTGAAGGAACAGCATAACTTAAACCATCTTTCCTGCTTTCTTTTTTTCAGCTCTATCTGCCATGAAAACTTATGGAGTTCCAGGGAACTCTGAATTCCCTAAGCATGACCTGGCAAAACAATTGTACAATACTACCAGCACCAAGGGAGCCGTATCAGCATTGTATGCCCAAATATTGCAGGCATCTTAAAAGCCAATTGCAATTCAAATAACTTGGCTAAATGACTTTGACTTCATCACCTCTGAAATAGCTTGGAAAACGGGTGTGGAATTATACCATCCAAGCTTCAAAAAGTCCTAATCACCAAACCATACACCTAAAAACAATTCATAGAGTTTATTTTACTCACCAGGTCAGGGAAGGGTGCTTATTTGTGTTTTTTCTCCCTTTTATTTGTTCTGTTTGTTTTTTGTTTTGTTTTTTTTTAATTATTTGTTTGTTTTTTTCTTGGTTTTGTAAAAAAAAAAAATATTTCGTTAACAAAAATTATAACAAAATGTTAACATTTAGTACAAGAGCAAATATAAATAGAGATAAAAACCTGCACCTCAACGCACACCGGTTAGTAAAAGGAAGGGAACGAAGAGGAAGGGAGACGGCCTGCACCATCACACTCAACCTTGTCACCACTGCAAGGATCCATACATCTTACTGGTCTGGCAGCTAAAACCACAGTCCTGAGGGGGAAATTACTTAAGAGGTTATTAGAATAAAAAAATTAAACTAATAAAGTATAACAGTATATAAAAAGTAACAAAACAATCTTAATAATTCAAACTGTTTTTTGCTGTCAACCAGAACATTAATATGAGAAGATACAATGTGTATACATTCATGCAAAATAAAGAACTGCCTATATTTTCTCTGACTACATCAAAGGTAGAACATATCCTTCACTGCAGAATATTTTACTGTGGTTTTCCACAATGTAGCAAATGGGAATGGAGATCCTAGATTCAAAATCCAATTGGATTTATTTTTACAGCCAGTCTGGAAAAATGTCAATGTTTACTAAAAGTCTTCAATACATTTTTTAAAAATATTTCAGTTTTGCTCACATTCTAAACATCTTAGTTTTTCAATTGAAAAATGCTCAAGGCAAATGCCTATTGATTATTCATTTCTTAAACAATATTCTATCCTAACTCCAGTGATTGTATCAAGAATAAAAACATATTTGGGGATTTTGTCTGTTAGTTTAGACACTATCACTTTAGTTGTAATAATGTACCTGCACTTGTTTATTTTTCTTCATCGTACAATCCTTTTGCTCCAATTCACAGACATGAGTGAAAGTGTCTCACAGGAACGATAAGATATTCTGATTTGTTGTAGACACAGATTATCAATACTCCCTGCTCTCTCATTATAAATTCTCTCACAGTCTTCCTCCTTGTCCTCAGGGCTTCTGATTTCCCCCGGTCTGTTTGCATTCAACATGCTTTTGATTTACACCCAGTCCCCTGCGAATGTGAGTGTGTGTTCAGTGTTTGTTTTCCCCCCAGCTTAGGAGTCAGTGCCTTCATGTCTGAATGCGTTTTTCCCTGTGAATGCCCATCTCTCATCTCTTTTATGGGTTGTGAAACAGGAAGGTGAGTCTGACCACGTCTATTGTGACATCCTTTAACAATGTCTATTCTGCTTCCAGGAATTTGTCTCACTGGAACTGTTGGGAGAGTTGGCCAAACATGCATTGCATCCTGCCCCAATGCTCTGTTCCGCTTTATGCTGAGAAAAATGAGATGCTGCAATACCTTTCAAATGGATTGATGGTGCCTGCGGGCTTTGCTGTGATTTGAAATACATCCAAATATGGTTTCCCCATAGCTATGCCAATGGCAATTTCATTTGTTTTTAACTTTATTCAAGCTTAATTTTTATATTCATATCTTGAATCAAATTTTCAATATTTCCATGACCATATTTCCACTTCAAGAAAATAGAAGAAATCAAGTTTTCTTCATCCACGTCTGTCTCATCTGTCTCTGACCTTGTTACCGAGACTAAATGTTGACTCTGCTTGTAGTAAATCTTTAATGGTCAATAAACACTGTGTTGCTTTCAGTATGTATACTGGAGAAGGAAGGCGTTCCTTTAAGTAGACACGTTAACTCAGTTTATTAAGCTTTAACTAATATACTTAACTATATAGAGTCACTTCACTGCTTGCATTTTCACATGATCAGGAGGGAGCTGGAGGCAATTAGATTCATAAACAGTTGTAGCAAGCATATTGTTTAGCAAATTTGTGTTGCAACTATACATTTCTTTTTGTTCACTATTGGATTAGTCCTAACTCTTTTTTCCATGTTGATAATTTACAACCTTAAACATAGGAAAATACGGCCAAGGTTTGAAAAAAAAAAATTTCAGGCAGCTTTTCTGTGGTGTTAAACCTAAATTTGAACATAATTTCATTTGGAAGATCCACAGATGCAATTCCCATATGAGCTTATCTTATGGAAAACCTCAAACCGTCCACTGTCCTATTTCCTAGCCTCTTTAGAAACTAAAACCATTATATCAAAACCATGTGAGAGCTTAAACTTTGCCCTCATATTTATCAATATCAATGCAGGACAGAAAAGGTAAAGGCACATTTGTCCATCAGACTATAATAAGTTAAACTGAAGAAACCCACATCACAAAATCATGGTCAGGAAGAAGAAAACTGATTTTGTTAAATATAACTTTGCCCTTTGGCATAACTGTGTCAGTGATTACTTCAAATCTAATGAATTTGAACTTGTCAAAATCAGATTACATGCTGCTGTTGTTGCATGCTCACGGCTTGGACAGGACATCAGTCAGGATCCTGTCCAAGAGTCAAGCATGAATTCATTGTTTTGACACTTTAAGAACCGAGACCACAATCCCACCTATAACACTCACATTGTGCACACACACACTGCCCCTTCAAGCATTTGCAATACGTGCACGAACACATTCACACAGTGAATGTGAGCAGAGACAAATAAAGGCATGTGTGCAAATGCATTAGTTTAGTCATGCAAACACAGGCTTGTGCACTACAAACAAGTGCAGATTCCCTGTCAGTCTGTTGGGTTAGCACTCTCCCTTGGACTCACACACACACACACACACACACACACACACACACACACACACACACACACACACACACACAGAGGGAGGGAGGGAGTGTTTGTGCCAGGCCTTTCCTCTCTGGTCTATTTCTGAGGCGACGAGAAAATGATCAAAGCTATGTGACCAGACTGCAGGAATGACCTTCTAACTGTCTCAGGTGTCTCTTATTACACACAAGCAAATACACACATACACACATCATCTTTTACACAGTCAGTCTCACATACAAGACCCAAAAAAGCTCACACAGGTCGTTAGTCTGACAAATACATCTAACATACGGAAACTAAACTCTCACGTGTCTCCGCATTTCTTTCACATAAGAGTCTGAACATCATGTCCCTCTTCAAATCCCTCGACATGCCTGTGGAGTGGAGATAAATTAAGTGGAGGTTGAGGTAGGGACCTGTTGGTGTCAAGTGTCCCCTGATTGTGTAGCATGTCAGCCATTTTTCTTCACATCTTCTCTCACTTTCAGTTACTAACTTAGCCCTAAGGCTGAGCTCACAAAGAAGCTGAAGAATTTATTTTGTTCCCATCTTTATACCTCCCATCAGCTGAACAGAAGATTGGTTAATATTGGCAGAGGATGATTTAATTAATGAAACGCAACAGCAAATGGAAAACAATATGGCACATGCAGTCCTAAAGAATGATGGATTCATCTGGTGTGCTGTAATCTTTGAGTCATCCCACAAACTGTCAGTGGGATTGAGGTCTGAATTTTGGATAAGCCCATTCAAAACAATTACTTTCCAAGTGTTTTTGATTGAACATTATTTTAGAAGAGGGATGCCCAAGTCCAGCCCTCAAGAGCTTCTATCCTGCAACTTTAGATGCAACCCTCATTCATTCAAATATCATTCAGCTCTGCAGAAGCCTGGTAATGAGCCATTCATTTGATTCAGGTGTGTTGGAGAACGGATGCATCTAAAAGTTGCAGGATAATAGCTCTCAAGGACCGAACTTGGGCACTCCTGTTTTAGAACAACAAACATCTGTCCCAGTCTCAATTTTCTGGACAACTGAAATACTTTTTTTTTTTAAGAATTTGCCTGAATTTAGCATCATTCCCTCAGTCCTGACAAATTCCCCTGACCCTGCTGATAAAAAGCATCCTGCTGCATAATGCTGCCTCTATAATACTTCACTATGAAGATCGTGTTGTTGAAGCATTATGAAGTGTTGAGTTATGCACCAATTAAAATATCCTCCTTCTGTATGCTACAGTTTTTTTCTTTTTTTGTTTTTTTCTGGCCACTCTTCCGTAAAGTCCAGATTTTTGGAGTATGAAGCTGAAAATGGTCCAGTAAAGAATACTTTCAGCCGCTTGGTGTGGTGCCAAATTGATTTTGGTTTGTAAAATTGTATTGGTTCGCTAAGGTGTATACAAAGAGTTTTTTTGTTTTTTTCTATTCTTTTAAAATAACCCAGCCCCAATTACCTCTAGAACTTTGTTTCTTATCTGTTTGGAGAGCTCCTCTGCCTTCATTTTGCTGCTTGCTTGGGGTGTCTCTGGCTATATTGTTAAATCATTCAAAATTGTATCACCTGCATTATCTTTAAGTTGACAAATAGAGTAGCCAATCTTTTAGAAAATAAAAAAATAAATCAAGACATTTTATTTTAAATATATGCTCCAAAAAACAAGCTGGATGCTTTAAAAGTGAGTACACATTTGTTTACTAACACAAGTTAAAAACCTGTGATCACAAAACTAAAACTGGGCACACAAGTGATTTACAATTATTGTAAATTCACCTTTATGGTTTTCATGGGGTTATTGTAATTGTAGTCAGCACGGTTATGAAGTTGGTAACAGAACTTTCTCAGTTGTGAACTTCAGGATAAGACTGTTTATATTTCTGTGTCGTGAGAATTTAAAATAAAAAGCTTATTTGAATCACAATATATATATCAGCACCTCCAAATCCGAGACCTTGGTCCTCAGCCGGAAAAAGGTGGAGTGTTCTCTCCGGGTCGGGAGTGAGGT
>JAOXYM010000009.1:21058497-21080382 GCA_028567055.1 Leptatherina wallacei | reverse complement strand
AATTAAGATAAAACTGGCAAAAACATAAATATATATTCATGTTTGATATCTTAAAGCAGATCTCTGCCACTGTTCTGTGCCAATGATACATTTACAGGAGTTTTAGACTCACAACTGAGTTTCAAGCACTGCTTCTATCCTCTTTCCTCTGCCAGTGAGGAAAAAGTAGACTGTATTACAGTCAACTGTGAACCTGTAAAAACCATCATCGATGACCTGATCCAAAGGCTGTTTGACATGCTGCTCCTGTCACTCAGGAAGTCTATACAAGGTAAATACAGACACCTCAACTGCTTTTTTCCTTTATTCAATTTTTTCCCATTTGATTAAAATCCCTCAAACTTATCTCCCGCTTTTTTCCTCCATAGCACTGAACATGATTATATAATAAGTGCATTTCACAACTTATTCTAGTGAAAGGTTTTCTCCCAGTCATTCTTTTCTGTATTTTTTTTTAAAGAAATTTGGTTTCGTACTCTTGGCCCCATGACATCCCCTTGACTCACAATTTCTGTTTCCTTTTTCTGTTTCCTTTTCTTAATGTGTTATTATCTTCTTCCTTGGTTTCAGGCCACACACATGCAATAGACAGTTTTGTGTCAGAATCAATGGAGGCCCTGTCCACACGACCAGAAAGCATGGAGGAAATTGGCACAGCCAAAGGCATATATAGCCAGATACTTGGCCGCAAGCCTGAAGTAAGTCTACACACTCCAAACCTTGGTTAGGAACTTCCCTGAAAGGTAGTGTCAATAAGTTAGACTTGTTTAGAGACAATTCTCTCCAGTGTAAAAGACCAATATCCCACCATTTGATTGCTATAACTGCAACTGTTATTCCATGCGAGTTGAAATGGATGTTTGACATTAAATTGGAAAGAAACTTTGCTTAATGTGTGTGTACGTAGATCCTGCCTCAGTTCCAGTATGCTGAGGAGAAAAACCGCCTTCTGCGTGCTGTGGCGGGGGCTGGTCTGGACTCTCTGTCCTCCTTGAGGGCCAAATGGGACAAACTGGAGCTTGTCCTGGAAAGCCACCAGCTCATGATAAAAGAACAGGTGACATCAGCTCACAAAGACACACACAATATGTCCAAAGTTCCATCATCTGTCTAATGTCATTTTTCTCTCCCACTGTCCTTTGACAATGTCTCTATGCTGCTTGTGTGTTCTTGCTTGTTAATTTCATAGATTGAGGTGATGCGAAGTCATGCTGCAGGTCATATCAGTGCCTACAGGACAGATCTGGAGCGATTTAAGGCACGCTGGGATCAGTTTAAACCTAAAGATGAGATGCTTGAGACTGGTGATCATGCTGCCCTGCTTGGGTGTCTTCAGACCATCAAAGACAAGCAGCAGGAGTTCCAGGAGCTAGAGCTTGTTCGTAACAAACTGCTGTACGTTTTTTGTAATTTACTGAATATATAGTTTCTTTACTGAGGTTCTAGAGAGCCAAAGTTGTATGGATGAGTGTTACTTTTATGTGACTGCCGAATTGCTTATTTAAATCTTCATTAATTAATTTGTTAGATTGAACTTTCATTTAATTTAATTTCATTACACTGATGATACTGTCAGAAGCCAAATCTGGTCACAACTTACCTGAGACTTTGAATGATGAGAATTATTATGCTTTGAGGGGCCTTCTGATTGCACTACACAATGTAAAACACCAACCACAAACCTTTGTAAAAATCTGCATTTTTCTTTACTTGCATCTTGACATTAAGTAAATACAAAATGTTGGCAATAAGAATTTTACCCACTTGGCAGCACTTGTAGGCAAATTTGATTTAAAATATCCCTCCTCTCTGCAGTGAGGACTGCACCTATTTTGATCTGGAACCCCCAGATTTCTCTCTGGCAGAAGAGACAAAAAGAGACATAGAGGAGTACAGCCAGATGTGGGGTCTGTATGAGGAGTGGCAGCAAGGCTTCACGGAGAAGGCTCAGGAGGACTGGATCACATTCAGGTAGGAGAGTTAAGTTTAGGCCTCAGACCCCTTAGTTTTTTTTTCTTTTAAATATTGTGTGTTCAGATTTGAACTAACATGTCTTCTTTGGTGTTTGTTTGTTTTTATTTACAGGAGTAAGACATATGTATTTGAAGAGTTTTTGCTTACGTGGCAGGACAGGTTAAGGAAACTAGAGCAACCTACTGCCATGTCTGTTAAACTACAAGGAGAAGTGGACAAATACAAGGTAATTAGTTGTATGGTCAAAAGAACAATTTACCATTGTGCTAGATCCAGCTGTTGTTTTTTTTGTATATAGAATATTATATTTACACACTTTAAAAGGTCACAAGTCTGAGGAACATGTAGGATCTTCTGGAAGTTTATGTTCTTTCCACTTAGCAAAACCAAAATTTTGTGTATTTCAACTATTTATAAAGAGGCTGAAGTTGGTGTCGCACTTATGTGTGTATCTTTTTTTTTTATACTTAATTGAAAAAAAAATGAATTAAGAACAAAGGGGAAACATACAGTCCAATCTTACCAAAAACAACTTTCAACGTTTCCCATGAAACAGACTAAGATATAGTACAGATCAAGATGGATTTAGCAAAACATGAAAAGACATAAATTTCACAAAAGTGTAGCAAAAGAAAATGTGACATTAACAGATCAATATTAAGTCAAGTAGTATTAAGAAGCTTTTTGACTCCATTGATTTCTTTCAGCTAGGTTTGGATAGTAGAAAACCTGGCATGGTTAAGACTGAAAATAGTTTCAGATATAGGATATCTAACAAACCAATGTTTAATTGGAAGATCATTTGGAAGTAGCCACCTCTGAACTACTGATTTCTTGGCTGCCGTCATGCAGGCCAACCTTGATTTACGTAAATTCTCTATGACCGGGAATCTTGACCTGTCTAATATAAGAAGCAGTGCAGGGTACAAAGGCAATTTAGTATTTTTTAATTGTGATACAGTGTTTACTACCTTAATCCAAAATGAAACCACCTCCTGGCATCCCCACAGAGAAAGGCTTAATGTGTAGACTCTGGCGTATGGACAGGACGTGCAGTACAAAGGAGGCTCTAATCACATCAGATATCTTTTTCTGTGGTGTTGTATAAATATGGTAACCTATATAAAAATGAATAAAATGATGGCTGGGGAATTTATATTAACTTACAATATTGTCCCAGAAAGAATCCCAGCCAAAGTTGCCGTGCAAATTTTTCATATGTTTTTGCCATTTTTTTAATGGCATAATCAGAAGATTTCAAATGGGCAGATAATTGCAAGTTTATAAATGATGTAATCTTCTTAGGGGCATTTAAAATTAAATCAACAATTGTGTACATCTTCTTGTCATTATGTTTAGAATATGCTGCCTGTGCTGAAGTACGTACGTGGGGAGCACCTGTCGCAGGACCATTGGCTTGACATGTTCCGTTTGTTGGGTCTTCCTCGAGGGACGACCTTAGAAAGACTTACCTTTAATGATCTTCTTGGTGTGGCAAATACCATCATAGAGAAGGCACTGGAGCTCAAGGTTTGTACAAACACATATGTGGAATTACATTCATGTTCTGACTGGCTTACATGTCAGTAAGGTAGCAGAACTCTTGAAGTGAATGTTATATTTCTAATCTTTTTACAGGCAGCTTATTATGTAATATGCATGAAATCTGTAGCTATTATCAATTAAATATATTTACAATGTTTTTTCTATCATTAATAAACTGCATATATTAACTTATATAGACAGAATTAAATTTTAAAACATGCCCATACAAATAAACAGATACTCACCTTTGACATAGACATACTCACTCATACACTATAAAGAGTTTTATACTGTATATAGTGAAAATAAAAGAATGTATCTGAAAATGTTTGAATGTAAAAATATTTTCCACTTCCTCTTGTAAACAAGTCTTTAAATACTCAATTCATTTGGAAAAGAGGATAGACTTCCAACATGTTTTTTGAGTTGATGGTTGACTCTTTTGCTCACACCTAGATTTGTCATTTATTTACTTTTAGTACGGTGAAATATTTTGGCTATTTTTATTACATAATTGTACCAGGGCATTTCTTACAGTAACACACAATTTCACCTTTCATCTTAGATTTTCATTGTCTAATATTACATTCCTGGAAAGCCACTTTTGACATCTAGATGTGGCAGATTGTGATATTGCTGTAGAAAATGATCCAGGGCTTATTGGTGATGCAGAGCTAAAAGTTTTAATCCCCCATCTGACACAACATGTATGTGCTTTCATTTGCATTTGTCATGTAGGATCTGAACAGTCGTGCTCAGGCGGAGGTGACAATCAGAGAAGCTCTTAGAGAGCTGGACTTGTGGGGAGCTGCAGCTACTTTCACCCTCACTGAGTACACAGACAGCAGTGGGCGCACTCTTACCCTCATCAAGGACTGGAAGGACATTGTCAACCAGGTATGGGACACATGCACACGAATAAAATAGATGGAATATACTGTATATTGGATATGTTATATGAATCAAATCAGAGGTGTGTATTAGTGGCATCTCTTTGGTGTAGTCTGTAAATCCAAAATGTTGCCTCTGAACTTCATAGACCAAAAAAAAAGAAGTAATATCACTGTCGTTTTGAACAAGAGGCCACATAGCCACTTTGTTGCACTTTGTTCTTGGTGAGAAGAAATCATCTCATCCCTGATCAGCTGGGTTTGCATTTTGCATTTTTTTTGCTGCAGTTTACTTTACTTTGTCTGGATTTGAATTGTTTCAGATATATTGGACTTTTTGTTCATTGCTGAACCTGTAATGGCTTCCCTAATGTAATAGAGGAACATTATATGCTGGGACTCTGACTCAGGACTCTTGCTTCAAGTACAACGAGCCATGAAGTTGGATGCAGGCTGAGAAAGGTTGATTTAGCTCTGATATACTAAAAGATTAAATTGAAAAAAAAGATTTCATTAAACAATTATGTTGTTGCCTTGCTGAGACATTTGTGAATTGTTTAAATGCTTTATTCATACAGATGAGTACAACATGAAAATCTCACTTCTGTCTCAGGTGGCAACAGTGGCTAAATTAAATCTTTTCTTTTGCGCTCATTATATTCTCTTAGCTGCATGCCGTCCCCTCGAGGAAGTATAAACAAAATAGTTTCTGCTTAATTTGAATGTGTTCTATTTGAATAAGCAATCTATTTAAATTCTATTTAAATTGGCCGTTCTGTCTGGCACATTAGTAAATACTTAATGTATATTCAGAAATAGTTTAGACACGATTCAGTTCTTTTTGTCGTACTGAAATGATATTTCATAAAACTGTTAATAAGGGACTGTTGACCGCTGATGTATATCAGTCCTTATGCTTTAAATTTTCTGTGCAGATTTGTGCATAAAGCTATCTCTAACACTGTTCCCTTGCCACTGAAGAAGGTGTGAACTGAAATTCAGGGTTTAGATTCAGAGTGATGTTGTTAGTTCAAGAAGATAAGAGTTAAAATTGAAGCCTGCAGCTGCTGATGTCACAGTTTAGACTGTTAGAATTCAATGAGCTCTCTTTAAGCTTTTAGATGAGTCAGGTAAGGGTGCTAACCTCCAGTGATTGGTAGGTAGGGCAACATGGAAGGCACAGAAATGTCGTAGGGAAATGCAGACATATCCACTGAAATAGAAATCTTGCAAACATTGGCTTTATCACCTTCCTCTATCCATACAGGTTGGAGATAACCGCTGTCTGCTGCAGTCTCTGAAAGACTCACCCTACTACCGCAGCTTCCAGGACAAGGTCAGATCAAAGATTTTAAATCTATGAAAAAACTTCTAGTACTTTATCTACAACCCGATTTTCAGAAACGTTGGGACGTTTTTTTAATTTGAATAAAATGAAATCTACAAGGCCTTCAAATCACATGAGACAATGTGAGACTGGTCGCAGCCACTGGTCATGACCAGTCCATCAGTGGCTGAGCTCTGAATTGGCCCCCTTCAGAGTGGCTGCAGACATTCTCAGTCTGGTAGCATGTTTTATGAATCATTCTGAAAGATTCAGCAACTTGTATCGATCGTTCTCAAAGCGGTAGCGGTACTGTCCTCTTTGCATCTAGAGGGAGGAGTCTGGGAGTTTTTGAAAAAATTTCTCATGACGTAGAGGAGCACCATGGACGGCTCTACATCACATCTGCATAAAATATTGGCATGTGTGATTTGAAGGTTGTTTAGTTTTCATTTTGTTGAAATTAAAAAAAACATCCCACTACTTCTGGAATTTGGGTTTTATATATTTTTTCAATTTCCTCTTCCTGTCTTTATTGAAGACATAGTGTGCATTAATCGAATTGAATAAACAGCTGCAGACTTCTGTTGGTTCATATCTGCTATTTGTTGTTAACTCATATCAAGATTTAATCTTCATTGAAGCAAATCTAACCAATGTTATCATGTGCACTCTCTCTGTCCAGGTCAGTCTGTGGGAGGTTCGTCTGTCGGACTTAGATGAGTACCTGCTTAGTCTGAATGCCATTCAGAGGCGCTGGGTTTATCTGGAGCCCATTTTTGGACGAGGAGCATTACCTCGAGAGGAGGCCCGGTTCAAACGGGTTGATGAAGACTTTAGGTACTTTGTATTTGAATTTAGCCATCACTGTTTCATTCCATATTTATTGTCAAATGACAAATCTGCATTCTGTATGATGGGTATTTTTTACAGCACATAAGTTTTGATGCACTATTTATTTTCTGTTTATGTAGCAGGTCTCTTATGCAAATGATATTACACAAGGGTGGGATAAAAATGCATTATTGAAAACATAATGTACTTTATGAGCTGCAATAAAACATTTAATGCATGTATTTAATAGGTGTATAATGTCGGACATCCAGAGGGACAACCGAGTTGTTTCTCTGAGCTCAAGAGCTGGCATTAGAAGCTCCCTGGTTACCATCCTAGATCAGTTGCAACGTTGCCAAAAGTCACTCAACGAGTTCTTAGAGGTACACAAATGCATTTCTGTGTGCAAATACATCTAGAATGTGACTTGTTTTTAATGTCTTTGTTTGTCATTACTGCAGGAGAAGCGCTCTGCCTTCCCACGATTCTACTTTATAGGAGATGATGATCTTTTAGAGATTCTGGGGCAAGCAACCAACCCAAGTGTCATCCAGTCGCACCTCAAAAAACTCTTTGCAGGTCAGAAAGTTCTGTTTCTTCTGCTATGCTTTATCTGTTTTGCATCATCTGTCCTGTAACAATAATATATTATTAATGGACAATCTGCATGTGGATCATCTGTGCAGGAATCCACAGTGTTGTTTTTGATGAACAGTGCCAGCACATTATCGCCATGTGTTCTTTGGAGGGAGAAGTAGTGCAGCTCAGAAATGTCGTGCGCATCTCCAGCCTTGTCGAGGTAAAGTCTTTATGGAGTTTTTGAATTCATTTACTTAGTATTATGTCCTTTATGCATCTTTGCATCAACACTTGAAGTTGGTGCTTAAAGCAGTGGATACTGTTCCTGTTTTAGAGATTTATATGATGTCTTTATGAGTACATTTTTATTGTTGCTGTACATAAAGTCTTCACTTCTTTCTAGGGGTGGTTAAGTGAGCTGTCTGCTGAAATGAAGGACACTTTGAAGCACCTGTTGTATGAATGTCTGCTGGCAGGAAGGAAAGGAGAGGTGGACCCATCACGTTATCCATCACAGGTAAACACACACATTCTTTTATGTGAAGAGTTCTCTTTGAATACGCAGTATCCGTTTTATCTTACACGTTCTTTAAAGTCGATGATGCTACTGAGAGACATTTTTTATGAAACAGTCTCTACTGTCTCTGTAAGTTATGTGTACAGGACTGAAGTGTTTCAACTATCTTGTGTCGAATATAGATTTTGTGTCTTGCTGACCAAATCCAGTTTACTGAAGATGTGGAAAGAGCTATAAAAGAACAAAACTTGCAGCAGCTGGAGCTAGAGCTTAATAGTAAACTGGAGCACTACACCACTGTGGACACCAGCTCTGACGACCATCCTAACACACGTAAGATTTGTTCTGAGTGTGTATATGTGTGCAAAGGTTATATAAGATTTGATTGTTTGCCAGTTTCTTCCCTGTCCCCTTGGGTTAGTGTGAGACAAGCCTGTCAAACTTCCACAAGCCAATAGGAAAAGCCAGATCCATATAAATTGTCGCTGACACCTTCTGGGTGCACTTTTTTTACTTCAGAGTATAAACCAGACAATTGCTAGTTAACTGGGCTGAGCAGATCACCATAACCCTGTGGAGGAACTTGCGGTGAGCATCAACCGGGGCCGCCCGATGATGACGGGAGTCCCAGAGGGTTGTATCATCAGATGACTGCAAAGTAACTCTATAAAGTATAGCGCCAGATTGCAATAGAAATGGAATAGTCTACTTAAAACAGAAGATAAGAAATCAATGGAGACAGCGCCTGAAATGTCAGTGAATGATGAGATTACACAATGAAGAGTTTCTCTTTTCAGGCAATAAACCATGCAGTTGGGAAGTTGCCAGACAATAATTGAAATTTAGAAAAAAAACAACCAAAAAAACCCAACTTAACAACGAAAACAAAGCCTGTTCATTTGTTTTATTTAAAGTGATTCTGACAGATCTGATCACGCTCATGGTGAACTTCCCTCAGATAATTATGCCCGAGATAAGTTGGGTATAGCCTGAACTAAACCTACTCCCTACCAGGCTATGTTCACAAAATATGTTTTGGTATTAACTTATCTCAATCAGACATTTTCGAACAGAAAACCCAAGATTACAGTTTAGTCTAGGTTAACATAGCCAGCTAAACCAGTAAACCCGCTTTGTGGAATACCCCCCTGGTCTGCTGTCTATGACTATTTAGGATTCTACTAAGTCCTTGACCTGCAAAATAGAAATATGGGCAAATGAGTGGAGTTATCCATCTTTTTAAGTGAGTTGCTAGTTTACCACTCCATATCTACAGTATACACAGTGAGGTCTAAGTTGTGCCATTTCTTCCACTATCAGCAACAGGGATCCAGCAGTCTCTAATTCTATATATGTTTATTTTGGTTTTATAATCTTATGGACAATGATGTATCAATTATTATAGTCATAGAGGAAAAGAATAAATTACATGATAGTAAGTGGTCTTGGGTGGGAGTATGTGAGTTTGGGTGTGAGTTTTCATAGAGCAATATAATGTTTTAAAGTGAAAACAAGGAAGCCTGCTTTCAAACTACGTTCTTTATTTAAGAAACTATAATACCCACATATTAAAGTACTCTCTGTGCTATGTTTTTCTGTGCTGTTAACAAATAAATTCATATTATGATCTGGGAGAACCTTAAATATTGAAAAGATCAGGAAAGACTGCGTGATCTTTGACTAAAGGAAGCATTAGAAGAACAGTCATTACAATGTTTTCTTTTGTCAAGAGGGTTTAATCTGTTCACATATATTTGCTGCACTTTATTCCACTATTAGACTCCCTTTTATGTATTTAGTGATTACACTCTGATCAAAATCGTGGGTTGTTACCCAGGACTTAAAGATTAATTCCAAATGACTGATCTTGTGTGAATCCCTTCACAGTTGATGAGACGCAGGGGACTGCAAAGGGAAAGTACCGTACCCTTTAAAGCTGTGCGCATAGTTGCTGACATACTAATTTAATGATCTGAGGCTAAATATATGGCAGCATAAATGTCAATGGCTGAGTTTTTTCTCAGAACTTTATATTTAAATCTTTGCTAGTTCTGCTTTCTTATTCATGCATGAGATGAAAAGCTCCTCCATAATACTGCTAGTGGCATCATTTCACAAGATATCACTGCAAATTCAAAATCTCTTCTGTCATATAGGAATGTATTTATCAAAGCGCAGCTTGTTCCTTTAGTCCCATTTTCTTTCATTTTTAGGCTTTTTGAGTATTATACATCATATTTTTGCACAACTATGTGAGAAGGACTTAAGAGGTTGTTTACCGACAGTATAACCCACTTTTTGTTTATCTTGCATGCAAACCTGCCATTCATATTTGAAACAGTGGTATTTTCCATGATGGTATCTCATAACATTACTGGCTTCCTTAACTATAACCAGGTAGCTGAAGAGGATATAGAGTGGTGCTTCTAATCGAAGCAAATGAAGTAAGTCCAACAAGGATAAAAAAATTTCCAGTTCACCTAAATGGGCTGTAAAGTCTGAGGCAAGTGGGCCTATCTTTTTCCCTTAGGCACAGAAACAAGATAAGTTGACATACATTTAAAGATATTTTGTGTGCTTCCACGATAGCCTCACACTGGTGCTGTATCCAAACAAAGAAGTGACAACACCTTCAAGAAAGGTGGAATTTCATTTTTCTTAAGTGATTGTGATTGATACCATTAGTAATCCATAGAGAGGATTTATGATTAAAATATTAAGTTTGGAAACTTCTGTATAAGAAATGCTTACAGTTCAAATCTCTGTTGGCAGTAGAAGCTGATTCAAGCTGATATCTGGTTTTGTTGAAGTCATATGACAACAGAAGTGGGACTTTATTAAAAACAGTTTAAACCAGAAAGTTGTGACCTCAAAGGCCCTCAAAGTCAGTTAATTTAATGTAATAATATCTTTATTTAGCAGCTGTCATTTTTCTGATACGACAGTACTCTCTAGTATCATCTACAGATGATACTAAGTCACTACCTCTTCAAAGCATTTTACTTATTGTAACATTTTTCTTCATAACCCAGGTTAATTTCTAAATATTTCTAGTTATCTATAACTATCCCTTTCTTTTTTCCTTTATCTTATTTATTTATTTTTTGGTTGAGCTTACTTCAGTCCTTCTGTAATAGATTTTAAGTTTTTCCTTGAAAGCCCCTCAGTTTACTGCTAACATGAGCTGCTTGTGTTATGTCAAATTGAAAGCCGTTGTCATTCTCTTCATACTAACATTAGTCTGCCGTTATATACAGAGTAATCTAATAACATAGGTTTTGTTTATTTGTTTTTTGGTCAATGTCTTTTTATTGATTTTACACATTGCTAGTTACATTAAACACAAACAAAGTGAACAGGTAAACAACACACAAAAAGGGGAAGAAAAACAAACAAACAAACAAACAAAAAAAACAACAACAGCCAAATCCCCTCACCCCCCGCTATACCACATCTGAGAAACAGGCCACATCTACATCCGGTACCTCATGTCTTGAGTTCTGATTTGCATTCAGTATAAAGACGTTGTACAAGTTAGATTAGTTTGTCAGCTGATACCTTTCCAAAGTAAGACATAAATGGCAGCCATTGTTCATAAAATTTCCCAATGTATCATTTCCGGGTAAATCTAATCTTTTCCAGGTGTATATGCCCCATGACCTCCCTCATCCAATGACCATAAGTTGGAGGATGTGGGTCTTTCCATTTACATAAAATTAGTCTCCCGAGCTAATAATGAACAAAAAGCAACATGTTCTGTATGGCCTTTTGCCACAATGAGTCTGATATAGTTTCATTTGAATCACTGTCCCATTGCCACTTGAGCTGCTCCAGATTGGTCTCATGGTAAGAGTTAAACGGGGCATAGATCTCACTTTAGGCCCTCTTGGAGTCCATCCAGCTGTCCAGCATTTCGTTCACCAATGATCGAGAGGGACATGAAGGAAAACGGTCAGAATTAGGCCGAACAAAATCTCTCAATTTCAAATATCTAAAAAAAATGTGACTTTGGAATGTTAAACTTATCAACCAACTGATCAAAGGTAACAAAAGTATTATCCACATATAGATTGTACAAAGAATGTATTCCGGTTCCATTCCAGAAATCAAATGTGTTTTTTTTTTTAAAACCAAAAGATGAACTGAAATAATTGTTTAAATGAAAGATAAGTGTTTGGTGACAGCCAGCAGCACTAAAATTACACATGCATAAAACTTTAATGTAGGAGTTTCTATTGACTGCTCTGCATATATATCTAACATATGATTACACAGTGAATATACATGTGTAGATATTAAACATACTTTAAATATATCACTTCTAATACATTACATATGATAACCCTCTTTTCTAATAGATGTTTGTTTTACCCTGTAACTTAACAGATTCTGTCCCGATATACTTATATGTCTCCCTATAGAGTCCAGCATCCTACAGCTGAAACTGAAATCCTTGATCCTGGATATAATCCACAACATCAGTGTGGTGAAGCAACTTAACCAAACAGGTGTTACCAGTACTGATGACTGGGCCTGGAGAAAACAGCTCCGCTTCTACATGGGACCAGACAAATGCTGCCACATACAAATGGTGGATGCACAATTTAGCTATACTTATGAGTACCAGGTGTGTTGGAATAAATGTCTCCTTCTTCTTCACTCCTTTAATGTGCTTCCAGTATTGTACTTTCCTAAACTCTTACTAATGCTTGTAGTGCTTTTTTTTTTTATTAAAGATTTTGTTCTTTTTTAAATCACATTTGAAAGGGAAGAGAGCTTGTATTTGTAATTTTTCCTGATATTTTTTTCTGCAGATTATGTTCTATGTCTCGGCATTAAGTAGGATATTATAAATAAAAAACGGTTCTATGGACCTTTTTTTATTTTCATCCATCAGTGCTATGAAAATGTGAAGGCATAGCATCTTGAATGTTGTGTAAAAGTACTAAAATTCTTTGGCAATTAGGCTCTCATATAGACATTTCTGTGATTCCAGGATTTTTTTTTTTTACCTTTTGGGGGCACTGTTTATACAGAGATAAGGAACACAGACCATGATGTAGTCCTCCTCTGCAGTTTACTAGAAACACATAACCATTCTAGACTCAATGCCAGTCTTCCTCATTTTCCTTGCCTTTCTGCATTCTTTTTTTTCCATCCTCAGCCATCATCTTTCTGTTTGCCTTTATCAGTTGCTGGCTCCTTTTGATGTCTCTCGTGCCCCTCCAACCATATCTGTACTTCTGTCTGACCATCGTCACTCTACTTTCCTGTCTTTATCACCAACTTTCCTTTTTATCTCACCCTCCCGTCTCCCAGGGGAATGCGGCAAAGCTGGTGCACACTCCACTGACTGATAAGTGCTACCTGACTCTGACCCAGGCCATGAAGATGGGTCTTGGTGGGAACCCCTATGGGCCCGCTGGCACAGGCAAAACTGAGTCAGTCAAAGCCTTAGGGGGCCTCTTCGGGCGTCAGGTGTTGGTGTTCAACTGTGATGAGGTACAAAAGAAGCTTCTCATGAGGACTGAAAGCTTCTGCATCTATAACTTTGCATAGTTCCTTTGAAATTGCCCAACATTTTCTACAGATACTGAGAATACTGGTCAGAGCGAGCACATAGTGTCCATACAGGATATACTGTATTTGCAGTAAAATACACTACAAACATTCATTTACTTGCCGATTTATAAACATTCAAAGAAGACGTAACAAGATTGTTTAAGTGTATCTCTGTTTGTTTGTTTGCTTTAGGGTATTGATGTGAAGTCAATGGGGCGAATATTTGTTGGCCTGGTGAAGTGTGGAGCATGGGGTTGCTTCGATGAGTTTAACCGTTTAGAAGAAGCGGTTCTGTCTGCAGTTTCCATGCAGATTCAGGCCATTCAAGATTCCCTTAAACATCACAAAAACATGTGTGAACTGCTGGGAAAAGAGGTTAGAAAACACAAATATTAGCTGCAAACAAACACAGTCAGTACATTGTTTTTAAGAACCTTTTCCTTCATTGTATGCATTTCCTTGTTTTTACTCCCTTGTGACAGAGTTCAGTTTCTTGCCTTTCATAATTTCTACTTCATCAGTTTGTGAATACTCATGTATATATACATGCATTGTGCTGTAATTTCTTGGGTTTTTAATCATCAGGCAGCTGGCAGAGCTACACTGACGCATACATAAAAGTGAGTTTTTCTCTCTTTTATTCATTCTCCAGGTGGAGTTGGACCCAAACTCTGGAGTGTTCATCACTTTGAATCCAGCAGGAAAGGGCTATGGAGGCAGGCAGAAGCTTCCAGACAATTTGAAGCAGCTGTTCAGACCTGTGGCCATGAGCAGGCCAGACAATGAGCTCATTGCTGAAGTTATCCTCTACTCAGAGGGCTTTAAAAATGGAGAGATCCTGGGGCGAAAATTGGTTGCAATTTTCAACCTGGCCAGGTAGAAACTGAGGGCTTAATTTTTTTCTTTGTTTAAGTATATATCATTAAGTTATTACTAGAATATTAGTGTTGCTATCAAAATAGCCTGTTGTTGTTAATTAACTATGGGGATAAATCGCTCTCAATTCCCACTTGAGTGTTACAGCCAGTGCTATAATCACCTGAAACTATGTTAGTACACGTGAAAATATGTCTCTATGTCTGTTAAGGGAGTTGTTGACACCCCAGCAGCACTATGACTGGGGTCTACGTGCTCTGAAGACTGTGTTGAAGGCCTGCGGCAGTCTCCTGCAGCAACAGAGGAGAACTCTCAACAAGGAGAAGCGTGAGTTTCCCTCTGGCCCTTTTTTCTTTTCTTCTTCTTTTTTTAATCTTTGTTGCAGTTTTGCTGTGAGGCCATTTCCCTTTCTCAATGTTGGAGCATGACAAGAGTGTTATGAGGAAGTGGATGCTGCTCTGGCCAGTTTCTTGAGTTACATTTTTTGAAGTCCAAAAAAAACACTATATGAGAACTCTTACGGACTTGTATTGCAAATCATCTGTCAGTGTAGATTACATCTGAGAAATGTTAGAAATGCACAGAACAAGGTTTCATTGTTGAAAACAGTGCATCAAGTTGAGGTTTACAATCTCACTCTATCCCAACCAATGTCATAATCAGCTGACTTGACTGATGATTGTTTTTTTTCTATCTGAAGTTGAAGTTGTGATAATCGGTGAAGACTTTTGAAATGGACTGTGGGTAAAATTTAAAAGTAAAACTGTTAAATCAATTCAACTCACTGGTCAGTAAAGATGGAGTGTACAAGTCTGAAAATAATGTGGTTTGGAAGTAGGCCCACAAGAGTTTTTGTCAAACTACAGTACGAGAAAATAATCTGTCAACATTTGTGGAAAGAAAAGCATCTTTACTGACAGGTTGTCATGTTTTTGCCCTCTGGTATTCATTAGAGTCAACTGTGGATTTCACCATACCCTAAAACAGCTTCAGGTTTAAGTGTTTACTGTTTTTTTTACTTCTTTACATCTTGGAAGTGGGTAGAATTGTGATAGGAACCCTTATTCTGCTCCTAATAATCTATTTTATGGCAATTTGTGTCTGTAAAATGTGTTCCCCGAGAGGTGCTGAAAGTACTGTACAGATTTCAACCTTTGTAACTTAGACACAGAAAAGTTGTAGCTATTATAAAGGATTAAAAGACATGGTGATGGTGAACATACGATTGATGTAGAGATGCTCATCTTGTACCCAACAGGGTGATACCTCAGAATGCTGTATCAGTGTGCACCTCTTTGTGTTAGTTCCTGTTGAATGCAGTTGGAAAACCACTCTGTGTAAATGTAGTCGAACATCAAAACTTTCTCTTGACCAGCACTTGGCACTGCGTACTTGCTGCCTTCGCCCTTCAAACCCTTCAGTAAAGACACACCACCAGTTGATGCTAAGACAGAATGTGTACCTTAAAAACTTCTCTTCTCATGTTTTTCACTCGTTTGTACTTTGTCCTTCTCCTCACTTTTGTTCCCAAGCACCTTTCCAGAGTTGTGCTGTTTACCTCCTGACTGCCTCCTTCCCCACTCCTTCTGACCTCTTGTTAGCTCTCTCTCTGATACCTGCTTGTCAATGCTGCTTTCGTCCCACTCATTCTCACAAACTGCCCTCTGTTTCTCTATCCATCTCCCCTTTACATCTCTGCTTTTCAGTACTTTCTCCTCAGTCTCTCTCATCATTTTACCCTCTGCCTTTTCTTGGCTCCCTCCCTCACTCCCTTTCAAATCTTTCTGGTTCACTACCCACCCTTTATCTCTCCAACACACAGATACACCACACACTTCTCCTGTCTGTCGATGAATCCCAGAGGTTATCTTGTGTAGTCTCTCTGTGTAGTCTGGCCAAGTGTTCATGTGAAAAAAAACACCACATTTGTGCCTTCAGGGAAGGCCAAAGTCTGTGGAGTTGAGAACAAAAGTATTTACAAACTCTTAGATCATGGCAGGCTTTGGTAATTAGCACATATGCAAGTGCAAAGCAGTAATGATGTGACATATTTTTTGTATTCTCCTATTTTAAGCTCAGTGTTAAGCATTGTTTCTTTAAAGTTTTTATACATTAAAACCCTGATTTACTAAGATCCATGGTAAAGAGCGCAAAATTGCGTGGACACGCAAATAAATTGTATGTGTTGTCTGTTTATGATTTGGGGGTGATTTACAAAGAATATTGGAGCAATTTATAACCGGTGCAAAAAGCAGCATTAAATTGAGTTTTTAGCGTATGTTAGGGCATCGCCACCAAACCTGCGGCACTTTTTGTTATGCATGAGGTGCGCGTTGTGTGCTCTAATAGGGGTGCATTGCAGCGCACAGTCGGCAGCTCACAGTACTGTATCTGGGCTGACAACGGTCATTAATGCCCTTAAGAGGGAGATCGAAGATGGGGTACAGGGGGAGGTGAGGGCTCTCAGTGCCAGAAAACCCAGAGTGCAGCACCCCATCCTGTGTGACACAGCATTCAACACGACACACTGGGGTAACCCCAGTGTGCCGTGTCTACCAGTGGGGTAGACAATATTTTTCTATCCAGTGCAGCCATAACTGCAGCCATTTCTGCATAGAGTTGTGCCAGTGTGCACCTGCCTTTTTGACGTTCTAAATATAAACGCAAAATTAGCCTGTGCAATCAGCTTCATGTTTGGTAAAGCACATTTCGTGTGCTACGTTGATTTATTTTCATCTACTCCTCCCAATATTTTGCACTTTCTGGTTGAAATGCCCATACTGCATATGCATCAAGTGCAGCGCCAAATGGATTGGACACGTTATTTTGCCAATTTAACAAATGCAAACCTCGGTGCGCCTGGTTAGTAAATCAAGTGCAACATGGTTTTGCGTGTTCTATCAAATTTGCACACGTTTTTTAAAACATTCAAACCTTTAGTAAATCAGGGCCTAAGTTGTTTATTCTTACCAGTATAAAGTAATTTTTTTTTAAAGATTTTAGTTATATCTTCATGTAAGTCCTTGATATTTGTTCTTCCTTCTTTTGGATGTAAATAAAATTTGCACAAAATTCTTCCATCTAGCTTCAGTCCAGGAGAGTAGTCTGGTGGTGCAAGCGTTGAGACTGAACACCATGTCCAAGCTGACGTTTGCAGACAGCTCGCGGTTTGATGCCCTGGTCAGAGATGTATTCTCTGGGATTAATTTCACCGATGTGGAGGATCAGATACTAATGCACGCATTAGAACAAGTCTACAAGGAGGCACAACTTGAACTTATACCAAGCCAGGTGTGTGTGTGTAGACAATTGTCATTTCCTGTGTTATCATGCTTTTTTTTTCACTCTTGTTCCAAAATGGCTTATAATGGATAAATCTGTACTGCATGAAGTATTATAGGTAGCAATAAATGTGATAAATGTTTTCTTTTTTGTCTCTTTTAGCTGAAGAAGGCACTGGAGCTGAATGAACAGCTGAGACAGCGTATGGGTGTTGTCATAGTAGGGCCAAGTGGAGCAGGGAAATCTACACTTTGGAGTATGCTCAGGGCTGCTCTCAGCAAGATAGGCAAAGTGGTAAGTGGAGAATCACCCCAGCCGACAAGCAACACAAAGGAACAGCAACTTTGTAATAATCCAGTCACAAATACTTTTCGTTATGTAATAAATTTGTTCCAACTTTGAGCTTATCTGCTGATGAAATCAACTAGATCCCAAGATCTGGAAACATCTGACCATTGTGTTGGTTCATCTAACCAGGTGTCGGCGGATAGACAAAAATGTGTTCAGTCCTTCTAAGTTTGGTAGGCCTATAAGTTTGTTCAGTCCCACTGCCACTAGTTTTGCATCATATCTTTTTCTAGCCTTTACACTGAGGGTATCAATAGAACTGGATGATATTATGGATCATTTTCTATCAAAAATCCATGGCAAAAACTTAAGACTATGAGAACAAGTTTCACAATTCAACAGGACGTTAGTTTTCACCAATAAGATGAAAACTACCGGGTTGTGACGTAGGTTGGCGTTCGCCCATAGTGCGGTTTCTGTGGGATGCTGCTGGGCAGCAACAGCTCAAGAATGCAGAGTTTTAAGGTAGAAAAGTTACAGAGTGCGTCTTTAAAATGATTCAGGTTCCCATTATATATATCTTTGATGCTGATGACATAATTTTGACATCTTTTGCCATGTTTAATAAACCAAAGAGTCAGTCCCAATGATATATATATAATAGTCACAAGCGCACCTGCATAACATTGTTTGAATCAAAACCCGCCACCATTTGAGCAAATTTGACCTGACTGTGGCACTGCATCCTTTCAGGCGTCTGCTGCACCTTTGGAGCAGTCTGTGTTGTTCCACCTGCCTTGCTGGCTGTTTCACCACAGATGCTACCTCTGTTAGACTTTCTTCTTCCAGCTGCAGAAACCCCTTTGAGCTGCTGGGTTTAAGTGCACTTCTGGAAGATTATTTGGACATTTATTCCTACAAAGTCCCTTATGTTGTAAAATACAGTATGGATCCACTTCTGCATACGTCCCTTTACAAAATACTTCCACGTTATCTGATCCAGAACATCAGGAAACTACAAATAGAACAGCACAAAATCCCTTGCGGTCATAATGAACACCAGTGGCCGAAATAGTTATTAATTATCATATTTTCTCTGATCTTTACATACTATTAAAACTAGTTTTAAATTAAAATTCACATAGTTTTAGGAAAAGTCCGAAACCAGAAAGTCTTCATGATTGTATTTGACAAAGTTGTTGAATATTTAAATTTCAAAACAGTCACAATGACTGTCTTGGCTATTCTACTGCTAAAAAAGATTATGGTCAAATTACTTACACATGCACAATACTTTATTGTCTTGATATTGTAACAATTTGTACAGTAATCTCACATTTCATTGTCTTCACAGCATGCCTATCACAGCATCAGGTAGCTAAATATTTCAGATTTATTATAAATACATTGCTATGATTTTATCGGCTTTAAATTAATTACAATTATGAATAGATAATTTTTTGTAACATGTGTAATAAAGGTATACCGATCCGTGTTACCCTGCCGTGTGTTTGCTACAGCTGCTGCGGCAACGGCTATGTTTGCCTGTCCACCGTCACTCTCTAACTGAGAGTCTGATTCGCTCGAAACAAAGTCCGCTCAGTCCGGTTTGAACCTATAAAGTGTTATGCCCTCATATTCCTCAGCATCACCACACTATTCAGGACTGGAACTAGCTGATGATTCCACCACACAAACCAGTTCAGGAATAGATGCGCTGGAATCATCATGGATTTCAACCTCTTCCAACATGCTGTAGAACGGTCTGCCAACAGCAGGTTGTTCTCCTGCTGATGTCACAGCGTAGAGACAGGTTTTTGCATCCATTGGTGCGCTGCTCTTTTCAAAGTTGGATATTCACATGAAAACAAGCATGTTTGACTTGTAACTGCACAGAACCACCTATTTCCTCATGTTGTATTATTGAATTTCAAAATTACATGAAGTCATAATCGTGTCATGAGCACTTTAATGATTGTTTACCATGTCCTTGAAGCATTATTTGAAAGTTTATGGGTCAGTTGCAAACAAACTTCTCAGGGATGTTTTCACTTCATCTTGCTTAATTTCACAGGTGAAGCAGTACACAATGAATCCAAAGGCCATGCCCAGACAGCAGCTTTTGGGGCATATAGACATGGACACCAGAGAATGGGCCGATGGCGTTCTCACACACAGTGCCAGGACTGTGGTCAGAGAACCACAGGGTAAGTGGGAGGCACTGCTAAATTGTGTAGTCCAAAGTACTATGGTGTGTATTCGTGGTGTTCTTCGCAACTAATGCAGTACTATTATGTATTTTTATGTAATCCAGAGGTGAACTCCTGGATAGTGTGCGATGGGGACATTGACCCAGAGTGGGTTGAAAGTCTAAACTCTGTTCTTGATGATAATCGGTTGTTAACCATGCCTAGTGGAGAGCGTATCCAGTTTGGACCCAATGTGAACTTCCTTTTTGAGACTCATGACCTCAGCTGTGCCTCACCAGCCACCATATCCCGCATGGGCATGATCTTTCTCAGGTCAGTCAGACCTTTAGCAGTTGTGTGTATTCAATGTATGTCCTTGACCAGGGGTCTACAATGTTTACTAATAAAAGAGCCATTTTTACCACCTGTCCCACTAAATGAAAATGGTTAAAACCAGGGACCTCAAATCCCGGTCCTTGAGGGCCACTGTACTACAAGTTTTAAATGTTTCCCTGCTTTAGCACATCTGACCCATTGTGTAGAAGTTGACAACAAGCTATTAGATCCATTTCATTTGAATCAGGCAGTTTGATTTGTTTTTAAGTCCAAGAATAGATGCCCTGATATTTTAATGAATTATTCTTTTGTGCGTTCTCCATTTGTGAAATGCTTTCCACATCTTACTATCTCTTGAATTGCCACAAAACCTGCAGTAGTAGCTCAGTTTGGGGACTTGATCAACTTCTTTAAAGTATGTCTGCACGGCTCAAATTTCCACAAAAGTTCTTTTCAGCAAATGCTGTGTTTTTGCTCTGGAAATGTCTTTCAATGTAAATTTTTTTGTTGTTTGCAAAATTCTCTGCTAATTTCTCAGCACAAATCAAGCAAACTGGTAAACCAGCATTGTTGGCAATGAATCAGTCCATGCAGAATTGCACTATTATTTTCTTCTAGAACCAGAGCAGAAGGGTTGAAGAGCCACATGCAGCTCAAGAGCCATGAGTTGCAGACCCCTGTCCTAGACAAAATTCTTTGCTAAAGAATAAAACATTTCCTCCTTCTACTGTCGCTTTACCTGCTGTTATACTTTCTTACACTTGAAGTGATGAAGATATTGATGTGGGAGCCTTGGTGAAGTCATGGTTGAAGGGCCAGCCAGAAGAATGTCGTAGTAACCTAGAAAACTGGCTGGGAGATTACTTCCAAAGAGCTCTGGACTGGGTTCTAAAACAGGTGATTTTTCTCCACCCTACAACAAAACATTGCCTCATAAATATCAGTGTTACTGTGCAAAATTTTGAACATCTTTTAAACTGAAGGATTTTGTTTGGAGGCAATGCATGACAAGTTTATTTGTATAGTGCATTTCATGTACAAGACAATTCATGGTGCTTTACATAAAACATTACAAGCATTACAGCGGGGTGCAAAAGAAGCATTTAAAAGTGTGTTAAAAACAAACTTTTAAATTAGATAAAAGAAACTAAATAAAAACTTAAATTATTCATCCACTCAAATCTGCATCCACATTTTCTATGGATTTTGAAAAATAGGACTTCCTGAATTACTCCAGACTAGTTCTTATTATGATCGTTTTTATAGCTAAAAGCATAAATGTTAGTTTTGGATAATCTGAGGGCTCAATGTACAGATCCAGATTAATGATATTCAGATACTGATGTTTGTTTGTTTTTTTCTTTTTGGCCTGTTTAACTTGCATGATCCTTGTATATCCTATTTTTTTCCTCTCCCTGGACAACAGAATGATTTTGTGGTGGAAACTAGTCTGGTGGGTACAGTGTTGAATTCTCTGTCGCACCTCAATGCTGTGAGTGAGAGAGGACAGTTTGTTGTTGGTCTTCTGAGAGGCATGGCAGGAAATCTCAATCTCAAAACACGACAGGAGTTTGCTAAGGAGGTGAGGTGTGCTTTTCTTATTTTAAATCAGAACTAAATCTATCTATCTATCTATCTATCTATCTATCTATCTATCTATCTATCTATCTATCTATCTATCTATCTATC
>JAOXYM010000009.1:21019187-21035298 GCA_028567055.1 Leptatherina wallacei | reverse complement strand
TATATTGCATCAATTATTTGAGGGGGAAGAATATAGAAAAAAAATCAGCATATAATGCTAAAGTAAGTAAGCAGAGCGCTGGATGTCAGCCGATACAGTATATTACATTACTGTTGCATATTATAATTTCTTTAATTCTGTGGAAGTAGTTCCTCTGAGTATCAACTTCCATTATTTGCAGGAGAACAGAAATAGACCCCCCTAAAAGAAATGGTGCCAGTTTTAATCTCAAAATGTCATTTCTCAACTTTCCCTTTAATACTTGGTGATTGTTCCTTGTGATATATATACGGAATATGTTGAAGGAAGGAGCAAATGTAACTGAGTTCACATGTATACAGAATAATCCAATATTTCATACCCTAATATGATCACATTTATTTGTCTACAATTCCATTGACAAAATATTTATTTGGTAACATAAACCATATGATTCTCGTCCATTCATGACATAGCACATTGTTCAATGTTTTTATACATGAAAACTGCTTGAAACTGTCTATATTTTAACAAAAAAAAATCACTGAAATAGAACTCACATTTGTGTGTGATGCTTTAGAAATCTCTGATGTAACCAGTGATATTTCAAAATTTTGATTTAGATAATTGCATATCAGCCACATACTTATTTAAAGATGTCAGAAACATACCTGTGAAAATGAGGGTGATTCATAAACCTCTGAATCATCATGGAGAGGCGGTTGTCGATTTGAAACTGCGTTTGAAAGAACGGGGGCAGAGAAACTGTATGAAAGTTCAAGTTATTCACTTAAAAGTGGAGCTTTGCAAGACGTTTAAAAAGAAACAAGATAAAAACATAGCATTGCAGACTTCTAGAAGACTTAAAGGAAATGATGTCAGACAAAATTTCTGAAAAATTAAGTGGAAATGTACACATTAGGTGACTCTTTTTATGTGCGCTCATTTGCCTGCAGGTCCTAGATATGTGGTTCAGATAGGAGACAAGATTATTGATTACAACGAGGACTTCCGCTTATTCCTGGCAACACGGAATCCCAATCCCTTCATCCCTCCTGACGCTGCCTCTGTGGTTACAGAGGTCAACTTCACTACCACCAGGGCAGGGTTGCGAGGACAGGTATCCCCAGCTGACCCACACTCAAACACAAAACCCATGTAATCTACCCTGGCAACCCAAGCACTGACTGTGACTGTAGTTTCAAATTGTGCTACAGAGTTTCATTTTTAACGCTGGCAGATTGACTTAATGTGCTTAATGCTTGATGAGTAAGTCCATGTGAATGAAGTGACTTTAGCTTGGGAAGATGCAGCACTGTAAACTCTATTCTGACTTTGTACAAGCTGTTTTAGTTATACTTCTGCTATGATTCTGTAGTCTTACTATCTCCACTTGCCTGTTTGTGTATCAGCTGCTAGCTTTGACCATCCAGCAGGAAAAGCCAGAATTGGAGATAGAGAAAACAAGATTACTGCAACAAGAAGAGGACAAGAAGATACAGTTGGCTCAGTTGGAAGAATCTCTATTAGAGGTACAGTCACTGTCACTGACATACAACACATACATGCCATGGATATTTCTTATGCAATATTTAATGATTAAGTAATACTTCGCTAACTCTCTAGTGGACATCACAATGTTGCTAGTTCCCTCTGCAAGTCTGACAAGGGAGTAGCAGACAGAGCAAGACTATCTGTTCAGAGCAACCAGGAGTGGTTGGGAATGCCACAACCAGTTCCCCTGCCCAATGTGTCTGATGGAGGACTCCACAAATTTGTGATTATGATTGGAATCACAAATATGTGTCAATCTTTACATATATTCTTCAAAACTTGTTTTATTCCTGTACATCGTAATGAGAATATGGAGCCAAAACATCAGATTATTACTGTTCAAATGGGTGAAAGAGCTCTTTGTACTTCTTTGAACTTTCAGTTTATATGTACTTACATTCACACCCAGACAGACCTGACCACATTGTTGATGGACATTATGAAACATAGATGTTCAACATAAAGGTAATTTTTTGTGCAGTCTCTAGAAATTTGGACACACACACATGCACATGCATAGATAATGCCAAAAACCGGATGTCAGTGCTTCAGTGGTACTAGACATGTAATTATTCTTGAATTGTAGGAGCATATTCGACTTGACATTTGCATGCTCCACTGGCTTCTCATCTATTTTACTTGAATTTATTTGAATAAATTTTATCACTTCATTTCAGTGAATAGATTCCACAAGATTCTGAGGAAGAGTCCTGGCACCCAATGAGCTCTTATTTAAAATGAATTGTAAATGCCTTACAGGAAGCTGTTACAGTACAAACATCTCTTTTTACTCTCAGCTTTTACCAGATTGCAGACATCAGCCAAATGACAGAAACATGACACGTTCTGTCTTCTATGAGAGACTTCTAATGATGTGGGTTTTTTTTTTATCCCTCTTTATTCCTTCCTTATCACTTATCTATCACAATCTGTCTGTCTGTCATTTTCTTCATGTCAGACTTTGGCCACAGCTCAAGGTAATATACTGGAGAACAGGGAGCTGATAGACAGTCTGAACCAGACCAAGGCCAGCAGTGCCCTAATCCAGGAGTCGCTGGTGGAGTCACACAGACTGCAGGCATCCTTGGACCAGGTACTGCATGTTAGCCATGAACATATTATACTTAAATGTTGGATTGATATTCAGCCTAAAGAGAAAATATTTACCTTCTGTTGCAACTTATGCTGTAGTTTCCCTGAATACCTGTAGCACCGCATCAACTCTTTTTTTAAACTATGGTACTGCACTCAGGGTTATAGGAGTGGGCATGATTGTTGTTTCTTTATAGAAACATACATTTACCAAATGCAATGTTTTACACAGTGATTCTGAATCTCACAGCACCAACTTGCAGACAAAAAGAAATGAGACTGATTTTTATCTGCAAGACAGTCAGCAGCTCAGACTCAGTCCTGTGGGACTGACATCTACAATCCAGTCAGAAATAATAAACTCATTTAATTATCTCAATTAAAAATTGAGATTAAAAGAAAATGTGGTCCATCAAAGCCTGTAGGATACAGCATAACGCTGTCCTTTGATTTAGTCGAATTTACAGATTTTGCTTGTTTCAAAAGCCCTGCCAGTCTGTTCAAAGACTCAGACGTTTGCACGCTTGTCCTTCAACATCTTCATTTTTCTCCATTGAAGTGGTTGTAGTGCTGCTCGTTCAACACTTATTAGCTTCCAGTGTACTCACAGAACCAGTTGCATAGATTGTTTGTTTTACAAATGCTCCACGTCAATCAAACAAAATGCTGTAATGACAGGTTTTGCTTAACCAAACACAACAGCTTGAAAACACCTTCACACTTTACTTTTTTTGCAACAGTTAAAATTTCAGAGTAGAATGGATTGATATGGAGTAAAACCAGTCCTCACCAGCATACTTGGAAGTGGCAGGTTTAGTTAGTTAACATTTTGCTTCACCACAACTGCTGCAGTCATCAACATCATTAAGAAGAGGTAGAGAGTAACAGAACAGCATTATATATCTAATATTGCATCATATTCTATAGTGTACATAATCATATCTATCATCTTTTACAGGTTTCTCCTATTTAGACAATAACTTATAGTTTATACACAAGCTCAGAGCCAGTCACATACTGCTCCAAACCTCAGTAGGTGTAGAAGTGATGATGAGTTGAAGATGCATTACAACATCATGCTCTAGGGTGCAGTGTTACACCAGGACTTATGTAGTACTTTTCTCTCAGTTGTTTCTATTTATTCATCATCTCTTTTCTGTTTCTTTCTCACATGCACCTCCTGTTATTCTCACATTTCCTGTTCCATCACATCTCATGCTGTCTGTTCTCTTTCTTTTTTTTCTCTTTTCATCCTTTTTGAAATATTTTCCTGTTCTGCTTCTCTGCATATCCTCACCATATCAATCACTTTATCTGTCATACATCTGTTGTATTCTATGTGAGTCTCAACATATGTGTTTGGGGTTTTTTCTGTTGCTTTTTCCACTTTTTGGTCCATCATGTTTGTGTGGTTGGATTTGTTTATTTTTCTCTTTCTCCAACTACTTTTCTTCTTAATTCTAGGAGCGGGATGCCTACCTACCTCTTGCAGAGAGTGCTAGCAAGATGTATTTTGTCATCACAGACTTGTCAAAGATCAACAACATGTACCGCTTCAGTCTTGCCTCTTTCCTGCGACTCTTCCAAAGGGCTCTTCAGGCCAAGAAGGTAACTGGATCCCAGAAAAAACAACTATTACTCACCAATAAATTTATAAACTGTGAAACGGTATTCCTTTTCATAGAATCCACAAATTTATTATCCTTAAGTTTGCCCTTGAGCTGAAAGTAACACCCATTGTAGAAATAATATACAAGTTAAAAGGAAAAACCTTCAAATATGTGGTCTTAAAATAAGATTTTTCTGTATAGATATTACAGCCTTGACATAAAGAATGCAACAGCTTTATGTTGTCACACCATAAAACCTGGATAAGAAAATATTTTACATGATTTTTTCATGTAAAAATATTAAATTGGGGAATTTTTTTCTTATTAAAAGAATTTGCAAGAAAATATGTATAGATGGAACTCTATCCCTTTTTTAAGTTTGAGTTCAACGATACATACAGTCAAAATGGATTTCCTTCCCCGTCCATTATACAGCTTTAGGAATCTAACAATTGAAATAAGCAACAGCCAATTCATAGAATGGGATAAATGGACTTCTCAGTTTATATGGTAGTGAAAAAAAACAAGGATTCGATTTACTATCATGCAATTAAGAAAGGAAAGGGGTGGTTTGGGCTCTCTTGCCTGAGAAACTATTATTATGCATCACAACTAATTCCATTACTGTATTGGTGCAATGGGGAATATAAGGCTAGATGGAAAGAATTAGAATTTGGATTAATTCCTAGGTTCCCCTTTCAAGCTATAATTCCCGATAGAGGATTGGCATTGAAAATATGGCAGAAGATGGTTAAAACAGGTGAAATCCACACTATGTTAAGACTTTTCAGATGGTGTGCCTATGACACCCGATTTTCTATCCTACCAATAGGGGAGACAAAGGATTTATATCTTGGGTAAAGAAGGGGCATGCCAATGGGGGGGGTTCAAGGGTCATTTACCAACTCTTTGTAATGGAGAAAACATTGTTGGAAGAGTGTAATAAGATACTTTTAGACTCCATATCAAGAAAAATATAAGAACTTAAACTCAGTGGTTTGCCTCCATAGAGCCACATTGTCTTCAACACTGTATCATATATTCTAGGGATGCCCCACCTTGAGTCAGTACTAGTCCAGCAGTCACAACATATTAAATAAAGTTTTCAAAACTCAAATATCCCTGGATTTTGGAAATCTGTATTTGGGTCATATTGAGTGTCTGAAGCTAAGGAGGGATATAAAGCTGCTTCAAATCCTTTTGGCCACAAATAAAAAATGCATTACTAGTGAGTGAATAAATTCATCACCACTACAGTAACTGATCGGCACGGGATCATTCTGGAAATATTTAAAATGGAAAAGTTGACCTATTCTTTAAGAATACGAAAGGTTGAGTTTGACTAGATTGAATTTATAACCTAAATCTGAGCAGACTTTATATGATCCCTTTATATAATCATTATTATTATTAATTATTTTATTTTTATTAAGTCCTAAGCTGATTTCCTATGTGTATGTATGTATGTATGTGCATATACATGTATGTGGAAACAACTAAAGTAATCCACCTTGGTTTGGATGTTTTTATTTGATATTTCTAAGAATGCGAAACAGATAAGAAAGAAAGCTGTATCCACGCAAATAGATTATAAGTAGGTGAAAGAGGGATGATTTGGTTAAACAGGAACACGGGTTTATCTTGTACCAGTGAAGGAAAATGGACATGCCTACTTGGTAAAGAACATGAAGAACCACGACTAAATGAGAAGACTTTTTTTAAGAACTGAGATATTGATGGAGAGGTGAAAATGGAAGGAGAAAAAGGCCTCTTTCTCTGTTTCTATTGATTTTATGTATTTATTGTTTTTTCTTATTTTTTTGTTTGTTTATTTGTTTGTCCTTTTCTTTATTCATCTTTCGGCACATTTAGTGAGTAAAAAGGAAAAGGACTATGTAAAGATTATTCTTAAAATTTGTGCCATGATATTCTATGAAATACCTTTTCAAAACAAAAATAAGAAATATTTTTTTTTTAAAAAGGAAAAGAAGGAAAAAACACCTGGCAAGATAGCTTTTTGAGATCATTTGACAAATATGTGTTTTCATGTTCGGGTCAACAGTATTTATTTACACTGCACAGTGATGTTGTTGTCCACTCTCTGTATCAGACCATGCAGTTTCTCACTTTGATGGTCATGGTCAAAGAGTAGCTGTCACTCATATGTTAGATACTTTGTTTACAGACGGTGCCTTTCCTTTTAAATGTTTTAGGTTTTAAAGTAGCCTTGTTATACAAGTTTTTTTAATTTATTGAGCCCAGTACAACTAAAGTTGCTCCTGATCTAGTCTAATACGGAGAGCAGAAACATAAAACCTCATAACCAGGTAAGCTCATTCGGAAATATAAAAATAATAGATACAATGAAAACAAAAAGTTCATCATTATCTTGCGACTGCCAACTGTTGTTTCACCTCCTTGAATTTAGTGACGATCAAAGCAAGAAACCCATCTGTAGCATTAACACTATGGAGGTTGGATCTGATTGATTGCTCTCAGTTGAAATGAGCCATGTTATGTGAATAGTTAAAATGGCATAAGTCCAGTTTCATGGGATAGTTTAGCAATTTTGGGAAATGCATTTACACAGCCCCTTTTCAGAGAGCATAGGGAATTTGGAAGAAAGACTAGAAAAGAAATCAGGGGAAATGGCTTGCCTTTCTCTGTCCAGCAGTAACAAATTACAGAACCTCAAAAGCTCACTGATTAACACTTCCTGTTAGTACAGGTGGTTGCCTGGTAACTGTTCAGAGGCAATACTCAATCAGCACAAATCCTCCATAATTTTCTTCCCTGTGAATTTCCCCAAATGTCAAACTGTTTCTTAAAACAGCTATGTGCTTGGGAATGGCACAGGGTCATTGATCACTATTCATCTTCCTTGCCAGGGCAGGACTGATAGAAACAAAAAACCCTCTCTGTTGGTTGGGTTACTTAATTGATAGAGCAGAGTACTCATCCTGTTGATGTCTACTGTCTATTGTGTCCCTCACTGTGCTGAACAATGGCCCAGCGAGCCTTTTATTGAAATGCAATAACACATAGAACGTACATTTTTGTGTAGTTGGAATGGCAACAAATACTAAGTGTATATTTCACTTTCTAATGTTCATTATTTATGTTTACTACAAGTTTTACAAATCAAATTAATAACATGAATGCAACATGATACGTTTCAGTGGGAACTAGAGAGAATGTTTACCTCAAGGTTAATGTATAATTGATCAAATAACCTAAACACCATGCAGTTAATTTAATATATTTCACTCGAGGTCAGCTTGCTTTATGTCTGCCAGTTATACTTTTTTCTTTATCAAATTAATCCCAGTGTGACCTGTACCGTTGCACAACACCACAGACTAACTGCCACACTGCTGTTCTCAATCTGAGTCCTAAATACTGTCTGATAACCAGAACACACACACACACACAACATATTGGAAAACAGACACTGAGTTGTGAGATTGAGCACTAATTCCCCAAATCCTGTGTGGGCTTTCAGAGCCGCTGCTGTCATCCAGGAGTGTCACCTTACAGCAGCAGCTTGTCACCACCGTTACATGTTTGCGTGTGTGTGTGTGTGAAGGTTGGCTTGTGGACACAATCAGCAACTGTAGTAAGAATAGGCACTCAGATTCATGGACTCTGCCTCACGTTATATCTTTTGGTTGTTTGTTGTATTGAGTGAGCAAGTTTAATTTGCCATGAGCTGCAGATGGTTCCTGAGATCTGGAAGAGGACTTTACCCTCTCATGGCTGACCGAACACACTCCTGTTTGCTCATACACCCAGATTCACATCACCAAACACACACAAACCCACATCAGAAAGCACACTCACTGTGCCGTATATGCTTATGCACTGTATTCAGAAAATGAAAACTTGTACTTACAAATCTTGGGTGTCCACATGAATTACATTTTGAAAAATACAAACCTTAAATGTACACATTTATAGCGCAGGAAGAAATCCTGGAAGACATGTGGGGCAAGTTTAAATGTTCAAATGTTTCTTGCTCCATATTGTGCTGTTTTTCTGTCATCCAACTCATTATAGTCTGATTCCTGTGTGGCAGGTAATGCATCGGAAAAGGACAATGAAACTATGTGGAAAATAAAAAACAAGGACAAGTAAACTACATATATTTGCTGTTGAACAATCATGAGACAACAAAGCTTCCCTGATGGGACGGAAACAAAGGATACTTTTATTTGACTGCCGCTCAAGTTTAATACACATTTAGCTTGAACAAAAGGATTACACGCGGACACAAGAAGTAAATCCCCAGAATCTCATTAATGTCCATGTCCAACATGATCGCACCCAGTTTAATGGCCTATGCTCTTTTACTTACTAAATCTATGTGTTTCTGTACATTTTAGGAAGAAGAGAATACCGAAGCCAGGATTGCTGCTCTGGAGGCCAACTTGAAGAATATGGTGTATGAATATGTCTGCCGGTCACTTTTCAAGGTATTATTCAGACATAGACACAGATAGGGAGCATATGGGTTTTGGCATCTCTAAAAATTCCTGTCATCACTCTGATGATGTGTTGGGCTGTGACTGCAAGTGAAGCATTCTCTTGACTGCAAAATGTGGGCAGCTTCCTCTGACACACATTTTAAATCAAGGCTCCCCCCCCCTTTTTTTTTTCAAAGGATATGTTGTTGTACAAAACACAAAAACAGCCATAAACTCACACTCTTCATGAGCCAAAGAAATGTATCCATTTTCTTTACGTGCACCTTCCCTTACGAGACGTCCCTTTGCCAAGATCCTTTCAGAATTTATGTCTCCTTGTTTAAGTTAAACAGCTACAATTTTATATACGCTAATATATTCAAAATTTAAACCAGGATTAGACAAAAATTTTTTTTATGGCATTTCTATTCCACTACCATCATAATTTGATATGTTTGGTCTTCCAGCAGATAAAGATGCAACATTTTAACTGAGAAACTGAAGTTCAGTTTAGCCCTTTAATTAGTAATGAAGCTGGTTGTTTTCACCTTCTGCAGATGCACTACAACTGGAATAAATGTTGTATTATAAAGCAGCTGTATAGCAGTATTCTTACACAGTATTTAAACCAAGAGGCACAATCAGATATCCATAAGATATATTTACTCACTCCTACAATGTAACCTCTGCAGCAACACTAATGAAGTGTCAAATATTGAACCACAGAGCAATCATTGCATCGATCGGCCAGTAAATGTTAAATGTAATTTCTTTGTTTGTGTGTTTGTATGTGCATGTATTGCCTGTTTGGTAATGGGAATTTCAAGCAGTCACAATAGCTGTTAATTGCAGATCACATAACAAATTTGCTCAGCTGCTACACCCAAACACCCGTGCATACATGTAGACACCGGCCCGGTTAGTAGCAGAGAGACAATATTGGACTAGATTATCAGTGCTTCTGTCACCACGTGTATATGTGCTACAAAAAAGATAACTTTTAACTGCAGAGAGGGGGGACTACGGGGTCCAATCAACAGATGAAGGTGGATAATGAGTGAGAGAGTACAAAAATGAGGGAGGCTTAATGGGAGGAAACAAAAGAAGGGGGATGAGGGGAGAGAAAGCTCAGCATAAGAAAAAAACCTTTTACATACATCTTTCCAAAAAAGAATTATTTTAAAATTTGAATTTTATATTTTAGATTGTATTTGGAGGCACTCAAACTGCTTTTTGTTAAATCTTATAACCTATAAGCCTCAGCTTAATAAGATATTGACTCTGTGTGTGTAGAAATGTCACATCTGTTATAAAGAATTAGATTCTCTGCCAAATTTTGATTTTAAGTTTGTGGCATCTCACTTGAAATCGGGTGTTTATTCATTTATGTTGGATTGGGATTTGCTGCTCTGAGAAATATTTGTGCATTTTCATTATTTTTTCACTTTATTTTCCTTGTATAAGTAAATGTACTGCTCTTTCTTATTTAATTTATTGAGTGATACATTTTTTTCAACAATAGTCGGTGGATTTTTTTTCCCCCAACTGAATCAACTGGCAGAAATCTGATGCAAGCAGTGTACATTTGTGTCTTTCCCTTTGGCACATCAGTGTACACTTACGAGATCAAATTTTTAGAGTAAAACATTTTCACAGCAGTTTGAGTTGTAGTGATGTGCTGCAGCATGACATATTCCTGGTTTTACTGTCTGTTGAGGGTCCTTTCCTGTCAAAGTATCTGCATAGCACACTTCGTCACACTGACACTCTGACTTCTGGCTTTCTGTCAGACACATGCATGCACACTCTAAAAATCACACTGACGCATGCACACACATGTTTTTTTTGTTTGATCAGACTTATCACATGCCTGATTTTATGTTTAGTTGCGTGTAGAGTAACTTCAGTGGATGGGAAGCAAGTTGGCAGCTTGGTTGAAATCATGCAGAGTTTGGATCAAGAGATGAATCATGCGGAGGGTCGAAGAGAGGGCATGACAGTGTAGAGCTTTGGTCTAAATCTAACCTGAAGATTAATCTCACAGCAGGTTCTACATTTGGTCTGTAAAAGTACAACATATATTAGAGGATTATCAGAGATGTGACATGAAATATGTAGAAATATTTATCGTCTCACAAGAAAAGCATTTTTATTTTTCATTTGTATAATTTGTTGGATTTGCATCTTAGTTTATTTTACTCTGTTTAGAGGTCCAATTGTCCACCACAGAGTACAAAGAATAAGTAACATAATTCTCCCCATTTAAGTAAAAGCATAGTCTACAGCTCAACAGAGAGCTGTAACTGCTGGGAGGGAAAGGTATAAAAGAAACTACACCTGCACCTAAGGTGTGAAAGAGTCTGAAACCTATCATTCACATTGGAAAAAGACAAAATCAGATATTATGAACATGTTACTGTGTGGGTGTGACAGTAGGTGCGTGCTCACAGGTTGTGAAAATGCCTTGACACAGAGACATCATGGGTCATAAGGTTTGGTGTTAGCTTTCCCCCATGGCTTGGTCTTCCACTTAGACATAAGATTGAACAGTCAATTACACTCTGAAGAAGAACGGCAGCACCATTTCTCAAGCTCTTCTCTGTAATACATAAACCTGAACTATCTCATTTCATTTCTAGATGCTGATGTTCACTTGCATATTCTCTGATTTGTTATCACAGTTTAAATAACCATCCAGCAAACACATCAGAATGATTGCAGAAGAGAAATGATCTCCCTTACCTTTCTGATTCAATACATAAGAGAGATTATACCAACTACTACTAGAAAAGAGCCAAACTGGTTCATTGATGCAGGCGTTTCACTTTTTGTCACTTTACAAAACACACTATGGATATATGTTACTCACTAGCATGCTAATTATAATTTGGTTGTCCTTGCCAGACATTTGTTAAGTGTATAAAATTAAATTTATACAAATTTGTATGACAACCACAGGAGTAATGCATCTTTATAGATTCTGATCTGAATGGATGCTGTCACTGTAGAGGCTTGCAATACATTTATGTAATGCAATTTGTTAGCAATGTATAATGCAGAGGTCAATTAAAAAAAACCTCATGATTAAGAAAAGAATACATCAACAGCATTCAGCTTTACTGTTTCAGTAGAAATCTCTTGGTTACTGTCTCTTGGCTTCTTTCTGTGTGGGAGTGGGATAAGCATCTTGATTAATAGCTGCATCTGTTATCTCTATTCAGATTCTACCAGCAGATGTGAAAGGCAGTGAGGGAGGCACAGCCAGGGAGTGTTTAGGGATGATGCAGCAGCCTCTGCAGTGCCTGAAGTCCCTGGGGCTTTTTTTTTTCTTTTTTCTTTTTGTCCAGTTCTAACAACCTTTTACAAATTCTGCAGGCTGAGATGCATAACATAATAAGCAATATCCATTTTTTAAGTCTGGCTGACAAACCAACCTTATGTGTTCTTTATTCCTGTCAGAGAAAGCATAATATGTTGTCTAATGTGATTATAGATTATATATGAAGATTTCTTCTTATCTTGATCTCAGGCTGACCAGCTGATGTTTGCTATGCATTTTGTGAAAGGCATGTACCCCCAACTCTTCCAGGAAAATGTGAGTAATTTTGCATCTCCATTTCAGGGGATCATTACTGATTTTAACAACCAATTGAAAATAAAAAATGTTTGCTTTGAGCATACCAGATGTCATCCCTAACCCTACTATTAATTGTAGGAGTGGGACGTCTTCATTGGATCAATTGTAGGTGACATGTTTAAGAAAGAGGCAAGTATAAAGTTTTTTGGCCTTTTTTGTCTTTTTCTGATGACAAATGTTTTTTCTGTCTTTAACTAAAAACTTTTCTCTTTTAACAGGAGTTCCCATCTTGGATTGATCAGGAAAGGCATGGATCAGTGGCCATTTTGAAAGTAAGGACACTGAAATGTACTGAAACAATGCAGCTTTTCTCAAATGTTGAAGGTTCAAATTCTTTCACTGAAGAATTGCAAATGCAAAGACTTCCATGAGCCATAGCAGCAGAAATAGACATTTCAATATTTTCTTCAATAAAACACATCAAAATTCAAGATTGAATGTCAGTAGTCATCCTTACCAAGCTAAAGATTATATCTACTCGTGTAATGTGATGTCTCTCATATTTTTAACTTTTACCATCTCTCTTTTGCAGGTTACATTCCCAGCTCTCTACCAGACCCTGTGTTTGAGCAACTCAGACCTTTGGCTGTCCTTCTTGCAAAGCTCACAGTGTGAACAGGAAATCCCATCCTCCATTGCCAAGAAGATTACTGTCTTCCAGCAGGTCAGCTTTCACTCAACCCCTTCACTGTGTGTCCATGAAACTAAATGATATTTTACCCATTTTTTAGGTTGAGGATGAACAATTTTTTTTGTGTTGTTGTTGATAAATAGTCCTGCTATGATTTAAACAAATTCTCAGAGACTAGATGATTTTAAGTATGGATAGTGCTTCAGTATGATGCATAATTAATTATCTAGATATTTTGCTTATATTTATATCACTTGATTTACAGATGTAATTTTCACCATATACAGTGTTGATGGAAGGATTTCTGCATTTCATGTTTCAGATTCATCTTATCCAACAGACTGAAGAGATACATGTCATTTGTGTGCAAACCAATGACAAAGGAGTTTAATTAGATCTTTTTAAAATTAGCATGAAGCAAAATGTATCACACATACATACAAATTGAAAGGATCTGAAAGGTTTCAGTGGCAAATGTGCATTCACAAAACAGACAAGCAACCATGTGCACTGTAGTTCCTACCTTATGGGAGTAACAACTTTAAGTTTCTTCACAATTAGTAAGAAAGCTGTCATATAACTACATAATTTCAGACAGAATTCCACTCTAATGCTTAGAGATTGATTAAAGATTAGCTAATCTTAGTACAAAAGTTCAGTTGTCTTGCTCATTTATATTGTAGATTGTGCCCTTAAATAATCAAATAAACTCAACTTAGAGCCTGTGACAGTTTGACAGTGGCGTTAAAAGCTGAAATGTTTCAATATGTAACAGACTTCTTCCACATAATTGAGTTGGACCATCTGTTTAACAAGTGTTGTTGAAACCCTGCAGTTTCTTTATCCCTCACTTTAATTTTGCTCTCCCCTCCCTACAGCTCTTATTGGTTCAGGCAGTCAGACCCGACCGGCTGCAGAGCGCCATGACCACCTTTGCCTCCCATGCCCTGGGTAAATGTTTCACTTGTAGTTTGTATTTTTTCTCATCAGCATTTGAAAGGGTTCAAGATCTGTTTCTTTCTGCTGCCTCGCGCCAGAGTAGCACATACAAATGTTAATTTTCACTTTTTCTATTAACATATCAAATGTGCAATATGGAATTTAGATTTTAGCAACATTTATAAGGCTTCTTCCTCACCTTTCTTTATATCACAAATCCCCTTAAAGTAAGAATCAATATGCACATCTTTATTTCTCAATACACCTTTACAACTGTTGAACAAAACAAACAAAAACTGTACGGAAATGATGAACTAATGTTTTGTCTTTATACAAAACAAGTCAAGAATGATGAGCTGTTGTGAACAAAATCTTTTTTTTCCTCAATTACACTTTGATTTAGTGAATTTGATTGAGATTGAATAATGTCTTATAAAGAAAAAATGTATGTCTTCCTTTAGCCCTTCAGGCTATTTTTCCTTTGCACTCATTCTGCTGTGTCGAAGGATGATTTGTTCTCTCTCTTAACAAAATGTTCTTAGATAGGGCTATTACTGTCGAAATTTGAGCCATATTTTCCACTTCAGCTGTGTCATCTTTTATTATAAGATTTGTCTCTCTATCTTTTTTAAACAAGTCTTTCATTTCATTGAGCATGCTGCTTTCCTTGAGTAGATGCCACAAATACATACCTACACACACAACCGACTGATCTGCTTTTTCAATGTCTGCCTGTCTTAAATGCAAACACAAACACAGATAGGAATATCCTCTTTTCACACGCACACACTTATGATCCCTAAAAAGTTGTTGCTTTACTGTTTGCTTCATGAGACCATAAATTCAGTCAAGATAATCGTGTGCTTGCTGGATTGTGACTGCACTGTCTAGGACGCTAATAAGTGGCGTCAGATGAAACATCTATTCAGGTGTTGGAAAACCATGTAAAATGAGTGACATATGTAAATGATTGACATCTAGTAGTTATGTACAGAGTGAGTGGTTTTTGTGCTGTAGCCTATATATAAAATGTGATAAATGGATAAATTTGCCTGGCCTTGCCGTGCCTTGCTTAATGACAAATTTACAGTTCAAACAGAGATGTGGATTTTATAATACTCTTGTTGCGTTTGTTTTACTTCACATTTCTGTACCACCTGAGATGGTATGGTCTAAAAACCATCCAATTAGTCATGTGGAATCTTCTTTCATTTTGCCACAGCAACAGCACAAAATGACCACAATTTCTGTATAAAAACAAGTTGAAGTACTGAGACAGGCTGGAGTAAGCCAAGGCCTAGACCTCATTGAATGTCCATTTCTTTTTTCTTCTTTGAACTGACCCCACTATGGGCCTGTGTCACTTACGAGCTGAGGAATGCTTTCTGCAGACATTCCCAAAGGATCTTTCAGCAATGATACGGTCAAACGAGACCAACCTTGTGGTCGCCTTACCTGAGTACACGCAGCTGCAGCTAACTGAGCTCATCTGTCAGTGCCCGTTTAAGCCATTTTGACATATGTAATGGTGAAGAGAGGCCAAGAAGGAGTTACAGATGAAGAGCGATAAGTACTTCAGGACGGGTCAAATAATCCAGAGGAGTTTTTTTGTATTGTGGTCATGAGTAACAATTAACTAATGCCACTTTGTTCCATGTCAAAAAATTAAGTACAAGCTTTGGCTCCTAATTTGGAAAAAAATGATTGTTTTAATGGGGTGGAAGTCATTAAAAAGCTTTTTAAAAAAAGTGCATAACAGTAATATGCTTAAATTGAGTAAATGCATTTAGTGGATCATAAGGGAAGTCCACCCCACTAATACATTTGGGTATTTATTTGAGAACAGATGAACACCAATTATTCAGCTACTTGAGGGTGATAGCAGGATTGGTAAAGTCCTGATTAAAACTGCTGATAAACCATAAAACATACATGACCTGTGCACTTTGGAGACAAACTCAAACCAGATGGCTGCCCATCATCAGGCTATTTTGTTCGTCTGCATCAACCAAGTCACGCTGATGCCTCGACCTCCTGTGCATACATATACAGTCACGTGAAAAACAAGATAAACCCTCTTTTGATTTGAAGGTTTTACTTATTTGGGCAGAATGAAAATCTGTCTGATTCTTATGAGGGGCCGTTTGGGACATTATTCAGAATTACCCTCTCATAGACACATATGAAACTTAAGTCATTCACACAC
>JAOXYM010000009.1:20989862-21019087 GCA_028567055.1 Leptatherina wallacei | reverse complement strand
TATAGTTTGTAAATGATTTCAGTATAGTGTGTGAGAGGTTTCACCATAGTACGTGAATGATTTTACTATGATGTATGACAGGTTTTAGTATAGTGTGTGACTGACTTAAGTTTCATATGTGTCTATGAGAGGGTAATTCTGAATAATGTCCCAAACCGCCCCTCATAGATTCTCACCAGGTCTTGAAACTGGATAAATCCAATCTCAGATGATAACCTACACATGACATATCACAATGTCTCTTCATTTATTGAAAAAAATTAAGGCAAAATGCAGTCAGTGTGTGAAAAGCATGGGTACAATCTTTCTGCTTTCATAGGAATTAAATAAGTAGAAACCAGGTGTTACTGATCAAATGGACTCAATTTACTAATCAACAGCAAATGTGAGCACTTCTATAAAAGCTTTGGTAGTTTGCTGGTCTGGAGCGATCAGGTGTGTGTTGACACAATGATGAGAAGGAGAAGCATCAGCAGTGATTTCAGAGAAGAAATTGTTTCTGACCATCATTCAGGGAAGGGTTATAAGGCCATTTCAAAACAATTTGGAACCCATCATTCTGCAGTGAAGAGGATTACGCACTAGTGGAAAACATTCTGAACAGCCACTGATCTGCCCAGAAATTGACATCATAGCAAGTTCACCTCAAAATAAGACCATGCAATGCTCAGAGAAACTGCTTAAAACCCGAGATCTACATTTTAGAACTTACTGGCCACATTTAGTGTTTTTGTTAAATGTTAAAGTTTATGACAAGAAAAGGAGGGGATAAAGATTGAAGTAGTAGGGCTTGTTTAAAGCCTGTTCTCAAAAAATAACATGGCCGCATGACTTAATGATTGCAAAGTCACATCTCATCAAACCACAAGACTTCAAGAGTAATGTAATTTGGACAGACAAGATAAAAAGTGGAGAATTTTGGCCATAATCCACAGAACCGGGTTTGGAGAAACTAAACGTAAAGCATATCAGCACAAACACGTACTGTATAACCAACTCTCCTGCATGTGTGTTTCAGGGCTGATGGTTTGGGCTTGTTTTGCAAACACAGAAACTTGGCACCCTGCAGTCATTGGTAAACCGTGGAGTCCATAGTTGACTCAAAGTATTCTAGAGTCAAATGTGAGGCCATCTGTTCTACAGCAAAGACTTGGCCAAAATTGGGTCATGAAAGGAGACAATGATCCCACCCACACCAGAATATCTGTAACAAAATGACTGAAAAAAGAAAAAAATCCAGATGTTGTTATGGTCTATAGTTCGGACCTCAACTTGACTTTAAAGAGAGGCGCATATAAACCAGTGCTACAAACTTCAATGAACTCGGGTAATATTATAAATATGTGTGGAGCAAAATTCCTCCACGATAATGTGAGAGACTGGTTGCATCTTACAGAAAACCATTACTTCAAGTTATTGCTGCTAGAGGTCCTACAAGTTGTTGAATCATGGAGCCTAAAACTGCTGAACTGCTATAACTGCTATAAACCATAAACTGCTTCTGTATTTAGATCAGTTTTCTTAGATAAATAACACCACAGTTATGCTGTATGTCATGTAGTTCATCTTAGGTTGTACTTACTTAATTCCCAATTTTTTTGACTTGGTACAGATCTAAGATATGAAGATCAGACAAAGGTTGTGTGTCTTTATACATAATAACACTTTGAAATTGGTGTGGTTTAGTAATTATCTGGCAGTCAGAGAAGAAAACAGAAAGTCACCTTGAACGATTCTTGTGCGTTTTAGTGCTGCCTCTTAGGTGTGTAGAAGTGCCTTGCTTGTATGAGCAGAAATGGGTACATACTTGTCTCCATTAAAGCGCTTGTGGGACATGTTCATGATCCAGTTCATCACAAAGGGTAAATGTAATTTTCCAGAGGATGGTATAAAAGATAAATACATTTCCGTAAAAGCTGTAACTCTAATTAAATCAAGCATAGATGCCAAATGAAGCCATGGAACCAATTTACAGTGCTCATAAACTCACAATCCCATGAACATTATAAAGTTTTTAGTGCTATGCAAATTCTAGGCTGTCCAAATTTTGATTCTCAAGCCTTCTCATTCATTATATCAATCCTTCATAATACATACTGTATAAAGATTAGTGTCATCCTTTGTAAAAGTTTACATAGCACAATATTTATAACATAAGTTAATATATTTTGATAAAACTCCCACCTTGTGTGCATTCTCCCTTAAACCGTGAGCTAAAACCAGTCCATATTTGTTTGATAAACACATACATGTTGTGTGGTATGCCCAGATTTGTTATATTTGATTTGCCTCAAAATACCTGGAACCCACAACCACCAGATTATGAGAGTGATGTGCTGTGTACTGGTCGTTAAGGCCACTGCCTAAGTGTGCCTCTAATTCATAAAGCTATTTTTATGTTGAAAGGTTAATTTGTATGTAAATGTAAACTCAAGGCCAACTCATTTGCTTGCTCCAGAGTTTTTACAAGGCTTCACAGAGGTTTCAGAATTCCTTGGTAGAATTGTTTTCCACTCGTTCCACAGAGTAAAATGCAAATTTTCCACCTAATTATGTTACTTACCTGTTGACAAATAACCTGATTAGTTCTCAAATGCTCCTCCGTTTGGTTTTGATTTGTGCCGGTTACTTTTACAGCCTTTTGTTGTTGGCCCTGTTCCAACTTTTTTGAGATGAGTTGCCCCCTATCAGTCTCAATATTTTCCATGAAATGATAAAATGCCTCAGTTTCTGATCTGTTGTTTATGTTCTATTGTGAATGAAATATTGGTTGATGAGGTTTGAAAATGATTTTTTTTTGTTTTTCAGATTTCACACATAATCCCAACTTTTTGGGAATGGTGATTGTAAATAGATACATGAAAAACACTGAAACTGCTCAATTTCATGACCTTCAGATAAAATATGCCTACTGCAGACAGACTCTGGAGGCCTTTTATACTCATGGGAATTTGAGAAGTAATAACAAATAAGTCTGCATGCCACACCAATGAGAGTCAGAGTTAAAGTTGTCTCAGAGGGGTTCTCTCCATGGAGGATGTCAGTAATTTCTTCAAATGTCTGCCTGCTATGCCAACGATGATACTTATTGTCAAGCTCAGGATTTTTTCCAAGGTCAATAATGAACTGTCAGACTTCTTAAAGCGATAAGGACCATGACTCCTCAAAGTGCCTGAAATTATTAACATATTTAACATTTACTCTCTCATGACAACTGAGCTAGTCCATTTGCTGTTAAGGAGCTGCAATTTGGTTGAAACGGCTAAATCTAGAGAAAACGCTCAAGTAGATCCTTAGCTGGGATAGTTTTTCCATATAACTATTTTATCAATCTACTGGAATGACCATTTCTCACTGAGTGTACTTGTTACACAACTTTCATTATTTTCAACAAAACTTTGGACAGTTAAAATTCATGACTCAGACTTGTACCTAAAAAAGGAATGAATGATTGTCTGTAGAGGAACTGCATACACAACAAGGGCTTGATAATAAATTTGCCAATCAATTATGTCTTTACAAATCTGGTGAGTGATAGTTTTAGCTGGGTGTGTGTATGTGAGCTCTCAAGGTTTTGATGTAAGACAATTATGTGTTTCGAGGCGTTATTGAGCACTACTGTTTTTTAAAAAAAGGCAAACATTGTGGAGGGGAAAAAAAGGGTGGAAGAGTGAGTGGGTCACTCCATGCCCTGAAGCAGGTCAATATAAACAGAGGTGTAGATTTATGGAGGAAAAAGAGGATTTTGTACTGCGTCTCTGGTATTTTCACTATAGAATGTCACAGATGTTTTATTTAGGACCTCAGGCAACTGTGTCAGCTTGTGAAAAAAAATCACATATGCCTCTATTAATGCACAAATGAAAGTAGAAATCTATTAGCACACTATTTTTAACATATTCTTTATGTTCCATGTGTCTCTATGTTTATGTTGCTCTTAAAATCTAACCCTGCCTCATATGGTGCTCAGACTCATAACCCTGTAATTAAAGGATTGAAGTGCCACTTATTTAATGTGCCGTTTCATATTATTACTTTATTATTATTATTATATTCATATTATTTTCCTTGAGTTATGGTAGTTGTTATTGTCATGGTACTACTACTTGTACAGGAAATGTGCTATGCAAATAAACTTGGCTTGCCTAGCCTAAACAAACATGCATTATTTCATCTTTACATTGAAGGGCTTTGAACTGTTTTAAACATGTCAAGCTTGAATTTGTGACTTTTAAATTATGTGACTTGCTTGTTGTGCTAATTTGACTTGAGGAAATTAATTTTGCTGTCAAAAGTAGTTGTCACATAAACACCAACTGATAACGTTTTCTGCAACTTTTAATAACTGCCACTAGGTGAAAGGAAAAGTGAGGTACACTCTAGCAGGTTTCCTTTCCATGACAGGACCACCAGAGAGAAATGCTCACTCTCACACCTGTGGCCAATTTGAAGTCAACCATTAACCTAAATTATATGTCTTGAGTAACCAGATGAAACCTGACAGAAATATTACAGCTGAGGTTCAAAATAGGAAGCATCTTGTAAGTTCTTCCTTCCCCAAATTGTTAGCTTGCTACATATTCATACATGAATACTTTAAAGACTTTCCTTTTCTGATTCTTTGAATTAAGATCCTCTGGTTATGAGACGGGTGCTATAAAAAGTTGACAGGAAGATTTTCTGTGTGGACTCTGTAGGAATCAGAAACAGATAATAAAGACATTGATTGATTAAAGTTGATAATGTCAACCGCATGTTGGTACCAAAGATGAAAATCATGCAGAAAAATGATCCATACATTTAGTATTTATTCTACTACTATTGAAATATTTCAAATTGCACTGAAGTTAATTTGTCCCATCCTCAATTTTAAGTAATCTCTTTAAGGCAAGATGGGTTGTGCAGCATGTCTCTTATGTAGGCGTCATACAGTTGATTTTCTCCTCATCCCATTATTATAGGTATTGAGTAGTGTGAGCTGATGTCTGGATTTGCAGAATAGACTTTTGATTCCAGTTGGATCGTGATACTGATCTTATTATCTTCTCATTGTTTTTAATGTCTAGTCTGTTGTTTTTATGGAATGTTTATTGATTGATTAATGTCTATCTATTGATCTTTAAAAAGGCAGATTGCATAAAAGCATGTGTTTCCAAAGCATAGTATCATGTTCTAGGGCTGCACGGTGGGGTGGTGGTTAGCACACACCGCAAGAAGGTTGCTGGTTTGAGCTGGGGAGGGGTTTGAAACAGTGGCCTTTCTGTGTGGAGTTTGCATGTTCTCCCCGTGTGTGTGTGGGTTCTCACCGGGAACTCCGGCTTCCTCCCACTGTCCAAAGACATGAATGATTGGTTAATTGGTCACTCTAAATTCTCCCTAGGAATGAGTGTGTGTGTGAATGGTTGTTTGTCACTCTCTGTGTTGGCCCTGCGATGGACTGGCGACCTGTCCAGGGTGTACCCTGCCTCTAGCCTGATAATTGCTGGGATAGGCTCCAGCCCACCAACGACCCTGAATTGCATTAAGCGGTACAGAAAATAAATGAATGAATGAGTATTATATTTTATTAGTAATGTTGAGCCGCTGGACTGGTTAGTACTCAGTGTGGCTGAAACATACTGTGTGCAATTTTGTTTTCTTAGTTGCTTACCCCTGTAACATCTCTGCATGTCTTACAGAGTATATGACTGAATTGCTGCCTGTCGAATGAGACTATTGAAACAACGCTTTTTTGAATGATGCTTCAACCTTTGTGTGTGTAAGTTTATGTGAGTGTTACATGTGTCGTCTTTACTCCATAAACTGTGGGTGTGTGACACACTATCTCTGTCACAATATCTTATTTAGCATGCTGGTTTATTCCTCGAAAGCTCAGGTGTCAGTTCTCATTCTCTTTTCTTGTTTGTCCGGGGGTAATTTTAATAAAACAAACATTCATGAGTGCAGAGATTATCTGTGCACTCCTTGAACCCCCTGTGAACTCACTAAGTGCATGTATAGCACATAGGTTGGTGGGATTGCGTGTGGATCTGAATGAAAAATAATACAGTGAGACAGACAGAAGAAGAAAAAAAAAGGAAGAGCAGGAAAGAAAAAGAAGATTTTGTGTGTATGCGTATGTGTATGCGTATGTGTTTTTGGCTGTAAATCAGTATGCTAATGAGGCATGGTCTGTAATCCTTTTACAGCTAATCTCACTCAATCCCTCCAGCCCAGGCCTGGGCACTGCTCACACACACAGGCATGCCTGAGTGAACACAACTCACACACACATATGTGGTAAAATACAAAATCTTTCACACATACATACAACGATTTTAATAGTTTTTTTTTTTAAAAAGCTAAGGAAAAAAAATCTAAATACCCATGATGTCAAGAGTTGTTGTTTGACCACATGTCTATTCTGCCTTAGCCTCCACAGCAGAGTTTAAGCCTTAAGAAGACTGGCGCTATCATCTTCCAGGGTCATTATTGCCCCGATTCCTGATTGTGTTTGATTAAGGCCAAGGTGAACTTTGCCTTTCACAGTGAGAGGATGCTGGACTGCACCATGAATACTGATTATCTGTCCATGTCACAGGCAGTTGTATGTGTATTTGAGTATGTTATGCAAATGTCTCTTTTCCTTCTTTTTTTTATGTTTGCAGACAGACATCACAAGTCATGTGGTCAGATTCCTGTTTTTCTTATTGTTGCTATGGTGATGCAGCAAAGGGTTGCTCTGAGATGTTCTCTACTAAGACCTTGTATGTGTATTTCAGTGCAGCACATTGCATTTGGCAGTACACACTGAAAAACGTTTAGGCTGGGACATTTGCCTCAACCAGGGAGGACAGTACTGGGAGGACAGTACTGTGTGCGTGTGTATGTGTGAGCAATATTTTCTACATTTACAAGTCCCATTCAGAAGAGATTTCTAACACAGATGCTGGATCTATGTGTGCCTATGTCATATGTGTCACTATTAACTCATATGTGATATGCAAATCAATATATTACAGCAGGATCAAAGCCTGACACAATAGATGCAAACATGCTCACACAATTAGACACACTCATATGAGCCTGGCCTCTCAACAGCAGGGTAATATGGTGCATGTCTGTTGTATGTGGTGAATTTTGTTGCCTATCTAGCACTCAATATGCAAAGCACATCCCTCTTCCAATCTCTTTATTTCTTAGTGTCCTTCTCTTCTGTTCTATCCTTCCCCCTTCCACTATTTGTCAGTCTTTCTCCCTGTCAAATACGCCTTTGATACACTAAACGTATTTTTGCTGCTCTTCATTTACTCAGTTTTACTCTTGTGTCCCTCAAGGACCTTATATAGGTAGTACATGCTTTTACTGTGAGTTGGATTATTGTAATGATAATCCATTTAGGCCTGATGCAATATACGGATGTACCAGTTTCCATATTTAATGAGCGCTTCATCACTTAAGGGTTAGAGAAAAATGTTGAAAGATGTCTTACAGATCTATCTTTCTCACTCCTTGTTCTCATCTCGTCTCCTTCTCCTGCTCTCTGCAGGTATGAAAGAGCTCTCCCCACCTCCTCTGAATCTGCGGCGTCTCTACACCGAGACAATGGAGTGGGAGCCAGTGTTAATCATCATCTCTCCAGGGGCAGATCCATCCCAGGAGCTTGCAGAACTAGCAGCAGAAACTGTTGGCAGGGACAGCTATCATGAGGTAATAATTAACAGAATGGTAGAAGTTAAAGCAATTTAACAAGTTCAAGGTTTTTTTTTTGTTTGTTTTAGTTTTTTTTGCAGAATAACAAAAGCTTGCTATAGCTTGTTTAACATTTTATTGTAAGACAACTTTAAGGTATAATCGGTAATTTAGCCAGTGGAGACAGTCACTTGTAATACATTTCACATATTCATTGGAGCACCTTTACCTATGATTACAGTTTACATTCACTGCGGCATCAATTGGATTTTTTCATTTGTTTTCAATTTGCTGTAACTGGAGCAGATTTAATGCATACTATGGGTCACATAAGACTCTGCTAAGTCTTGTATGGGTGTTAAGTAAAATGTCATTACATTTCAATTACACATTGCTATACACACATCTGATCAGCAATGGATGACTTGCTTCGTTTCAGGAGCTCTATTGAGAATAATCTCACCTTGCTTCCTTGCTAAGTACAGACACTAATTAAAATGTTGAGTCAGATTTCAGACCCCTAACTTTTGAGGAATTGCAAGGTAGAATGAAATTTTCCATCCCACTGATTTCATTTCTTACCCATTCCAACATCCCCCACTTTCTCTATCTATCTAGATCTCCATGGGTCAGGGACAAGCGGATGTGGCCTTAGCCGCACTCAGAGAATGTTCCCGAAATGGAGACTGGCTTTGCCTGAAAAATCTTCATCTTGTCACTGCCTGGCTACCCATCCTGGAAAAAGTAAGTACTCTCCATGTGTGTCTCTTTGTGTGAGGAAAGGCTGCAGGGACAACTGTTAACTTACATCTGTGTATTTTGGGCTTTTTGCTTGATATTGAAGGGCAGTGTGGAGTATTGCACTGTTTCTAATATTGAACAGTTATACCTGGAAAAAAGACTATTTGTATTAAGTTGAGGAGAGAGTGATCAAATTGACTTTGCTACTCCCGAGGGATTATGTGTATTAGAAATGAATGCAAGCCTCATTGCATTAATTAGTGCTGAAGCAAAATGTATTCCAACATATTGTAGTAGCAAGAGACACACATGAAAAATCTAAGCATGCATTTGGAACTGTAGGTGGGAAAATACACTGTAATACTTGGGTTATTCCATGCCTACTCAACCAACCCTCACAGTTCTTGTCATGGATTTTCTTGAATAATTTCATGTGAAAACTTCTATTAAGTTCATGGGACCTTGCAAAATCCTAAAGTTTTTTTCTGAATACATGTTTTGTCATGGATCTTTGAAGTTTGGCTTTCAGAAAGTTTATTATTGAGTTAAATCTCTTGGAGGGAAATTCTTTGAAGTTGTCATTCCTACTTAAATTGACACAGGATAACAGGACTTCTTAAGTAGAGCCTAATATCTGAGTCTGTGGAAACAAGACTAATATCACTTCCTCACATCATCTCAAGTCCACTATAACAGGTGGAGTTATGGTTGGGGGGGAAAGGTCAGAGGAAAAGGGCAGCCAGGAGGATATTGTGTACTAATTACGTGTATGTAATTCCTTGTTTCACCCCAGCCTTTTAATGTTTATTTGCAATAATATACTCACACATGGACACAGACACACACTCACGCACATTCTGCAGCCTGCCCAAATTACCATATCTAAAATTACCTTGTGTCCTTTGCTTGCACATACACATTTTGCATTCCACCTGTCAGGGCACATTAACCACTGTGGTGCTATGTGCCCATGTGCATTTCTCTCTGGACATACAGTATATATGTGTGTGTGTGTGTCTGCGTAAGTCTGTTTGGGACAAGTAGATAGTAGTGTGTGTCACATTGCTTGTGAATTTTGTTTATTGTTGTGAGTTAGGGCTCTTGTGTTACATGAAGTGACTTTATCTTAGCCCTGCACTTTCTTTGATTTGGTTTGTATTCACGTGTTTTTCCTGGTGTTTTTGTTTAGTATTGTGTGACTATAGTAGGTCATTTCTCACTAGAGGCACAGCTGTTGGTCCTGATTGGTCAGTACATGTTTTTGTGTATACATGTGTTTGCGTGAGTGCCCTTACCTGAGTGTGTGTACTCTGGGGTTAGCCAGAGATTCCCCTTCTCTCTGGCCCGTTCACCTGTTGTGACTTAAATCGTGATTTATCACAGCCCTCCTCTACTATCTCTGAACCTTTCCATGTTCATATCACCCCTCCTCTCTCTTCTCCTCCTCCTTTTATTTCCACCTCTACATCTGTAGCTCTTCACCAGCTCTTCTTGGCAATGTTATTCCCCCCTCCCCTTGTTGTACGACTCAAACTCTTTTTTTTGTCTGCCTTTCTGTCTCTTTTGCTCTCTGTTTCTTAGTCTCGCTCTCCGCGCATCCACCAATAAGTTTAGGGTCTCAGCAGTCAAGCTTGAAATGAAAAACTGACACAACATGAGGAACAAGGGAAGCAGGGAGCATAGGAAAGAAAGAATGAAGAAGCTACGGATGTGAAAGCGAGAAATAGGAAAAAATGCAGTGAGCCGGATCAAGCGGGTTGAAATTCTACCTAGAGAACTTTTTGTTTTAGTATCTGCCTGTGTTTCTGTGGCTTTGCCCATCTGCTCAGTCTTAATGTATCTTTGAGTGTTGCTTCAACATTTTTATTGCTTCTTTTTGCCATCTGTCGTCGTTGCGTTTACCTTCATCTTCAAAGCAGTTGGTCAGTTAAGGATAAAAAGAAGAAGAGTGGTGTGTTTTCATAATTTAAGTTGACAGAGCAGATGCCCACTCGTGTTCCTCTTACTCTGCTTTCTGTCCTATTCTTCACTTCACATACTTCATCCATCTCTTTGCGATCTGTCCCTCGGCATATCTATAAATCTTTCTGTCACATTGTAGTGAAATATTGACAAATTTGTTTTGATGCAGGATTTTTTTGTATCAATTAGTATGTTTCAGTGTTGCATTTATTCAAATACATTTGTTATCACTGTTTGAAATATGGTGCAGGGATTTTATCAGGAGTCGCTGCATCTAATGATGCTTATCACTAGTGTGCAGACGCTGCTAACCCTGTTTATCTGTTAGCACATGTGTGGTGTGGATTTCACACTCTGAACTGCATGGATGTATTCCAACAAAGATGATTTTTGATGTGCAACTACTAAAAGCCATTTTCGTTTTCCTTCCATCTTCATCCTCCCTTTACATTTCTGTCTTTTGATTTCTCAACTGTTTCCATCTTTCTGTGATGCTGTTATTTGTTCAAGTGGAATCCGGATTAACAACACACACATGCAATCAGAGACTGAAGAGTTTCCTTCGAGAGATGTCACTTCATGTGTTCTTTGATTGTCTGTGATCATGTGAGCTTCCGAGAGAATGAATTAGGCTTTAAATGATGCATAAACACATTGATTAGAGTTCAGCGTGTGTGTGTGTGTCCTTGTGTTTGAATGCCCAATCAGATGGCACAAGACCCAGAGAAGTCAAAATGCTATTTTTAACTTCATGTTCATACAGAACTGAGGAAAGAGTGCAAGGGGAAGTGAGAGAGAAAAAAAGAAAGAAGACGGTGAAAAAAAGAGCTGCAGAAAGAGAATGGAAATAGATGGATAGGAGAAACTGAATATACAGAAATAAGTTGAATATGATAGTATGAGATTTCTAAATAAATACAGGGAAAAAAGAAAGTATGGTTAGTATGTATCCTTAAAATGTGTATGTATTTATTTTTTTGTGTTGTGTTAGGTCTTTAGTTAAATTCAGATTTGGTCCAAAATTAGCCATAGCTGTACGTTTGTAGTCATCTTTGTGGACTGGGGGACTGAAAAGTTTACCCCTTATCTAACTGTTCTATCACTGCATGATTAATGTGGTCATATTTCTGATATTTCACAGTTTGATTAAGGCATCTATTGTGTGCACTGATCCTCCACTCACAGGAACTGAATGTGCTGCGACCCAAAGTAAGCTTCCGTCTCTGGGTGACAGCAGAAGTTCACCCCAAGTTTCCTCCCATTTTGCTGCAGTCCAGCCTTAAGATCACATATGAGGTACTGATGCACACACACGCACACACACTTGAACACGTTAGAACCAATAGCACCATAATAATCCCACAGTGAAAATAAAATATTGTTGGATAGTGTTGTCCTACTTCTTATTATAACAACTTCCCACACAAACCCATTCTGACACACCTCTGCTCTGTTAAACAGTATTTCTAATTATTGTCATCTCCATTCCTGACGGTTTGTTTCCATGCAAAGACTCCCTATGTGTCTTTTCTACTCTATATTATCTGTACGGAGAGGCAGAAGCCCACAGCTTGTGTGCAAGTAATGCATGCTTTAGTGCTCAATGTGTTCTTGATGGGAGTCATGCTCATGGGGTTAGCTGCTTCAGCAGCCAAGCATGCTGCATAAACAGCCTCTGTCTGTCTGCCTTTCTCTTTGTCTGTAAGCCAGTCTTCTTTTTTTCCCCCTCAGATACACTCACACACTTTCATGTGCAAGCTTACCAACCTACTTTACAGAATGCATGTATCTGCACACAGCTTGAGCACTTTGGATTGGATAGACATGGTTTGCAAAATTTTATTTGGGACCAAATAAGCCCATCCAGTCTAATAAGTTAGCAACATATGCAGTAGATTGGCCAATTTTGATGTTTTTATGTATTATCAAAATCCCCAGATGGAGATGGCAAATGTTCAGTAAGGCTAACAGTATTTGAACCAGCATCAGTGCATCCTCATTGTTTTTTTTTTGTTTTTTTTATAAACTGAAAATATTGTTGGCGTAATAATTACATTTTTAGAGAACTGTTCCAAATTGGTGTTGCAGTTAAATGTATCATTTCTGTACACATACACATAACAACTCTCAGTATCAGAGCACAAAAATGACTCTTTATTATATTTATAGGCTCCTTCATATGCTAAATACTAAACATCCAACTGTGATGACCCTGATTTCAGTTTATTTGTAGCCTTTATAATTCTCCTTGATATCGACTGTGTGTTACATAGGGCTATAGCAGGTAATTTGTTAAATTTGAAAAATATTTTTCTCCATGTAATACTGTCTTTTTTTCTGAGCTTGTTGCAAGTATGTATGTAGTCAGTCCAATTTTTCTTTGGTTGCTTTCGTTACAACTATTGAGTGAAAGAATTGCCTTTCTGCTTGTAGGTATAGGTAGAGCATTGTTGGACCTTGTTATCTGTTTTTATTTTGTGTATGAATACATAATAATTAGCTTTTTTTTCCCTCCCCTACCCTTCCTGCCTTTCTTTTACCGTATGCAGGCTCCTCCAGGGCTGAAGAAGAATCTGCTGAGAACATACGAGTCCTGGACTCCAGAGCAGATCAGTAAAGGTTGCCTCCTCTTTCTCTTTTTTCACATCCCTTGAAGCTTGAAGAGCTTTAGCTTTCGATGAGCATGGTCTCTCTTCCCACGTATCACATATCATTAGTTTGATGAGACCCCTTGGGATTTTGGTGTAACTCTCTGGGCAAAATTTAGTGGTTTTTTTCAAACACCAAGAAAGCTTACGATCCAACGGAGACCGAATGACTCTGGGAAAAAAAAATAAACAATTTTCTTCCTTGGGACTCATAGGGAGGTGTGGGACTGTGGTCTTCAAATAGAAGCTAAGCAAAAAACATGACAGTCTCACACAGATGCTGACCTGAAACTGTTTGGGGAAGTGACTAATATATTTTACATGACCAGTTGCCAAGCTTATTTACCCAAATGGAAAAAAAAAATAGTGGTTGTGAAAACCTTCATCTGTCAATAATAACCTAAAATGAAACCTTTTAAGGAACATTTTATGTATATTTGTACTTTCATCTGTATCTATACTATAAAAAATGAAAAAAAAAACATGATTACTGTGATCTGCACAGCATCAGTGCTGTTAGAGATGTTAACTATGCGAAGAGGATCCTTTCACCTGATTTAAACTCAGTTAGCTTGTTAGAAAAAAGTTGATACAAACTTGCAGTTTGAAGAGAACAGTTATATTAAACTGAATTATTAATGATAACATTTAGATTACAACCTCTCTGTAGGGTCTTAGACCAGCCCCTATCCTAGTTTATAGGATATTTTTAATCAATTTCTAAATCCCAAATCTGGGTTTACAGTGTATGATCATTGTCAGTGAATCCAGTCCATCAATTTTAACTGCATATTGTGAACAATATGCAGTTAAGTCTGCTGTTTCTGAGCAGGAAATAAGAAGCATTGACTATACCTACAACAGAGTATTCATACAAGTTCAAACATATTGGCAAATACAGCATGCATGATTCCCCTCTCTGTCATCACCTCTATATTCTTTGAGGAATTGTAGAAATAACTGCCTCCCCATCTAACAAAACACTAAAACTGATGATGATTGAGCATTTTAGTTATTTTGATTGTGACATGCTGTTGATTGTGTTTGTGTAGGAGGCAATCTGGCCAGAGCTCAATCTCTTTTCTGCCTGGCTTGGTTCCATGCCGTCTGTCAAGAGAGACGAAACTACATCCCACAGGTAAAATACACAAACCCACCTGTATAACTGTCACAGATATCTAAAAACCTAAACTAAAAAAATAAATTACAAAAAATCGGTAAATGCACACAAATTATGTATCAATCCAGGATTGGCAAAGTGAGATCTACAATCATTGTAGAAAAACAGCAGAAAAACAACCCTTTTCTGCCATAGATTGAACATTTTATATGAATTCCATTAGCATTAGCTGATGTTTCACAGTACACACTTCAGACTCCTACTGTTAGTTCAATAATGTAAAAAAAAAAGGGCTACCTCAAAGACCAGGGGGCTTTTTTGTCCTCACTGACCATCACGGCAAGCATGTTTTGCATTTAATACAGTGCCTCAGGCAGAGTATTCTCTGTGTGTTTGTGTTTGAGTCTGTGTTTGGCTTTGTAGAAGAAATGCAACTGTGAGTATAAGCCCTTGTAAAAAAAAAAAAAAAAAAAACCTGCTTGCTGGCCAGCACACAAAACACTATTTGGATATCAGCCCCTATTCGGTAAGGCTTTAGAGCAGTCTGTGTATCTGATACTTTTCATGCACCTTGCTTATAGACTTATGGATTTGCTGTGTTCATTACAATCAGATTATTCTCTTTACTCAGTTGTCAGAAAGTGGAGGTGTGGAAGACTAAATTTCTCTCATGTTGATGTCATTGAGGAAACATATAGGTCTTAGTTAAGTTTTAACTTTGTGATGTACTGATAGTTTTGTCCTAGTTAATTGACAGTGTGTGGCAGCGTAGACTGCAGGAAGCTGCTGCAGCTTTTGTAGTCAAGTTCTCTGTCTTTCTTACTCCATTTGGCTTTGTTCCAGGGCCCTCTGTTAATGCTTTCTTTCCTGTGGAATTCTTAAAAAGATATTGATTCTCCTATAAAGATATAGATTAAAATTTGTATTTATTCATCATGAGAATACACAAGAGTTTACAACAAAGTTATATATGTAGTTCCAGAGGGTGTGATCCAACTACAAGGATCACACCCTTTTCAGCCTCCATGGGGATGTCTGTGCCAAAGATCTGGAGAGAAGAGTCAGGCTGATAGTTGAACCAGAGATTCAGGAACAACAAACTAGTTTTTGTCCCAGTTGTGGAGCACTGAACTACCTATATATATATATATATATATATATATATATAGCACCTCCAAATATGAGGTCATCCAATATTTTTACTAAATAAACTGTAGAAAATTAATGGATGAATGGATTGGCTGCTGTAGCTAGCTGATTGGAGTTTGAATGGATGAATGGATGAATGAATGAATTATACTTTATTGATCCCCGAGGGGAAATTGCATTTTGCCAGTACAACCAATCCAAGAACAGACACAACATAGACATAGACATACAGGATCCAGTTGGACTGGGGCAGCCACCTTATCTCGGCGCATAAGCAGCCAGGTGCTTCCCCGCATAGAAAAAAGGAAACAAGAGGAATGTTGGGGGTGAGGAGAAAAAATAAGGCGGCTCCCCAGCGAGCCCAGGGCGGGGCCCTCTGCTGAGATGCGTTCAAAAAACACCTCAATAACAAGTAAGCACATCATATCAGACAGTCACAACATTAGACAACATCAGGAGGGTGGGAGGGCGGGGGAACTCGCTCCCAGCCCCACCCGAAGCGGACGCTGCTCAACGGCGCCTCCGGCAACGATTGAAGCCAGTAGCGGGGGGTGGAGTAAAAGGTACGACAGAGGCGGTGAAGGTCGTGGTACGAGTCTGTGAGCTTTCACCCAGTTCATGTCAAGTCCAGATGGAACAGTTTTTTTTTTTATCTTCCTTAAATTCTTTCAGTTTTCTAAGTTACTTTTCTTCCTATCCTTTTTAGATTCATTGGTTAAAATGTTCTTGTTTTTCATTTTCCGCCTTTGTACCTCCCACTGAATCTGTGCTTTCTTTAGTTTCTTGTTTTATTTTTCTTCATTTTATGTAGGAATATTGTTTCTCATTCGAGAAAACTTAAGTATCAAAACAGTCACTACCTTCTTTTTTCATCTTCTGTCCCCGTCTCAACTATTTTCTGACTTTTCCCCCTTGTATCCCCGCTGCTTCACTTCTGTAGTAAACACTTCATTTCAAAAGACGGAGGCATAGAAACAGAACAAAAAATAAGAAAATGAAGGACAGGCAAAAGTAGATGAAAGCAAAAAGACAAGGATAGATTTCTGGTTGCAATATAGTTTGCAGCTTTATTAAAGGAAAACATGAGCAGCCAGTCTTGTGTACATGAAATAAATTCAAACTCACACAAACTCAATCAGCAGCCTTAAATGTGAACACATTTATCAAATGTGGTTGAAACTGGCTTCAGTATCATCAGTTAATACAAAGGCACACAAAATTACTGAACAAACAGCGTAGATTTAATCATTCAAATAATTATTAAGGACGCTCACACAGTGTTCCTCTGCTGCCTCTTCCCCCAAAAGCGTCGGTGGGCAGATTACAACTGCTGATTGAATAGCCATGAAGTGCAACAAATATACTCACGAGCTGCAACATCCCTCACACTTATGTTTTAACGGCTCTGTGATTTTCTGAGATAGTCACTGTTATTGTATCTGTGCATAAGCGTGTGTTCTTTTGTTTTTGAATGTGCATAAGTGTTGTGTGATTGCAGCAAGTGTTGTTTTTTTTAATCCTGAAGCTTATGCACTGATGCATTAACTTTTTATGCTTCAGGGCCCAGGAAAGCGTGTTTATGTTCATACACTGGCCTGTCTTTGTGTAAAAATGGTGCTAATCTTGTAAAGGAGGTATGCTTGTAATATTATTCTGATGTGTGTTGGTTGCAGGAAAGAGTGGCTGGTACAATAACAAACATGCAGTGAAATTATTGATACACTCTGGTGGGGTTGTTATTTCAAAACTTTGTTGTCCTAAATGTTTCATTTAATGAAAATATCCAATTTAAGAGGCTAAAAACATGCACTGACTTGCTGTCTTTATTGATGAGCATCCAGTAGTCTTTGTGCTCTCAGACTTAAGGAAAGGGGACTATTTGTCTCAGTCTTTAAACAATATGTATAATGTGAAATCTCTTGGAATTTCTTGTAGTTTTTGGCTCTTAAAATATATATTTTTTTAAAAACATTACTGATACATGATATTGTGAATCTTTATAATCTCTTAAAATCTTCATCTGTTTCCAATCTAGGGTTGGACTAAGTTCTATGAGTTTTCTTTGTCGGACCTCCGTGCTGGCTTTGAGATCATCGATAGACTTTTTGAAGGTATGATGACTAATGATAGTGCTCTGTGCAGTTCTGCATGATTTTTATGTCCACTGAACACATGTTAATGGCAGCTGCAATCTGAGATGGTAAAATCCCCTGACTGATATTTTAAATATACAAAATGTTGGTGGTTGATACATCCCTTTACTTCAGAAAGAGACATCCTGTATTGATACCCAATAATGTTGCTTATCCATTGCTAGTTCACACACTTAGCTGACAGATGCTCCAACAGGCCATTGTTACCACTGTCCCAGCTTTTCTTTTTTTATGTTGAATGCATTGAATTCAAAATGAGCAAATACATCCCTGTTGCATTTGCACATTATTGATACATATTTTGAAGACTTCCTTGCTGACTATTCAATTCAATTTATTGAACTGACTCAGGTCCATAAATTGACACACAAGACAGGACAGATAGATAAAAGAGAGAAAAAACTAAAATCTGGTCTGGATGAGTAACGGGAGCGACTCATCGTTGGAATTGAGAGAGTTATTTTTAACTGATCTACAGTTTGGCATTTCTTTTGAATTTGCTTGTCCTGACTCTAGTAGTTTGAGGCTATTTCATTCCAAGCCAACATTCACCGTGTGATGCGATCAATTAACGACTCACTGAACGTGCAGTGTTCCATCGTGTGTATTCCTGCGTGTTCAGGATGCGATTCTGTTCACTCCATTCACCCAAAAGGCGTATTGTTTTGAACAAGCTGTACGAGAACAACATAACACCAGTCACCATTCTTTTCCCTATGAGTGCACTCACTGTGCGTTTTATAGTTTTTATTGTGCATTTATATGTGCTGTCTTGTCCAAGGTGGTAAACATTTCCAGTGGGAGTTTGTTCATGGCCTGTTGGAGAGCGCCATCTACGGTGGACGAATAGACAACCCTTCTGACCTCCGCATCTTGCGCTCCTACCTTGAGCAGTTCTTCTCTGAGCGACTCCTGTCTTCCTCCCTCACAACTGGACAGAGGAGGAGCAGAGGAGGAACACGTGTTTTTCCACCTCAAATCAGCCTCCCAAACTCCTGCTCCATATCGGTACGTTGTCAGGATGGCAAAGAGATGTGCACATAAGCTTAAATCCTTTATTAAGGACTGAATGAATGAATTGATGCTACCTACAAGGAAGTGTTTTTCTGCCTTTAAAGCTTAAGATACAGATAAGTTTACTTCAAAGTCTACACAAGTAGTTCTGCCACTGCTGTTCCATTTCTTTGCATTTTGTTAATGTTTTGTGGGTGACACAAGGTAACAACAAAATCAAACAAAAAGCTGATAGCATTCTTTATTGGCATTCTACTATAATCAATAGTCATTGAAACTTTACTATTGCAAAAAAATGTATTCAAATCATGCTAAGAACATCCTAAATTAAGCTTTATTTATCCTATACATCTGCACACGGATCAATTTTGTCTTTTTTATGTGCATAAGGATATGTTTTTTTTTTTACCTGTGCATGCTTGTGTTCCCAACCAGGACTACTGCAGTATAATAGAGAATCTTCCAGAGGATGATAGACCTGCATTTTTTGGTTTGCCCGCCAACATAGAAAGATCCTCGCAGAGAATCATCAGCTCCCAGGTGCACATACGCACTCACTTACAGACACCTGCATATTCATGTGCATATGCAGGCCAGCAGCACAAACCATTCCCACATACAAAGACTAGTAGACACAGAGACATTAGAGAAGTCCAAAAGTAGACTTTGTCTGAAATGTTTGGCTTTTTCAGCTTTCTAGTGCCCCCATAAGTGTTCAAGTGGCTGTAAAGGAAAGTCCATGACAGTCAGCACTCTTTGGTCATCTTTGATCTTCAAGTAGTTTTTTAAACCTTTGAGGTGCACTCACGGTCAATTTCCAGTTGTAGCACAATTTTTTCTCCACAAAGATGAAAACCAGAGTGTAGTATTTCTCTAAAGAATGGAGCACATCTTCTTCTTGACCCTTTTGAGACCTTATTACCACTATCATGTTTCTTTGTTGGTCTGATACACTGTGATATCATTCTTTCTCATATTTCTCTCTTACAAACATCTTCCTATGACTGTTATGAATCTCAAACTTCTTTTCAACAATTACTAAGTTTGGTTGTGGACATCCACAGAAACAACTTAAAAGAATCACAGATGTCTTGTTGTTTTTCTAGTAGCTGAACATGTTAAAATAAGTCAGCCAGAGGTCATACAGAGCCACAGAGCCTCTAATGGTGGCATTTAACTTAGATGGACTCTACTATAGTCGTCTTGCCCATTTGTGGACATGCAGAGTATAACATTTTTTTATGTGGGATCCTGTGAGATCATCTCAAAAGAGCTTCTTTTTATTGGACCTTTTTCTAATAAACTTGTCATATTGATTTTCTGTATTCTGTGTAGTTTCACTATGCATTTTCATGCTTTGGATATTACCAATTCCCATTCATTGCCACTTAAAAGCTTTTATCATTAGCTAATAAAAAATCTCTGTGTTCCTTGGAGAAAAAGATGTACATACAATACTTTGATTTAGTTCTAATGCACTTTTCCAGCTTTTCCAATACTATTTCTGCTTGAGTCACAACCATGTTTAACACTTTTGCAACAAGTGGATGATAATGTATACACAGCTGAAAACGGATTTTAAGAAGTCTACATTCTAGTAGACTTTTTATTCTATAGAACTTTAAAGTGCTAGTGACACATTAATGAATTCATGTAATTTTGCAATATAATAATACATTGTGGCAAAATAGTAGTTCTGTGCATTTTTAAGTCAAACAGGTTTGTTTTCATGTGAATATTTGACTTTGAACAGAGCGCTGCACCAGCAGCTACAAAAACCCTCTGCCATGTTGTGACGCCAGTGGGGGGACGACTTGCAGCTGGCAGACCGGTCTATAGCATGATGGAAGCGTCTAAAGCTATGTTGGTTCCAGCGCATCTAGTCCAGAACTGGTTACATGGTGGAATCATCAACTAGTTCCAGTTCAGAAGAGTCTGGTGATGCTGAGGAATATGGGGGCATCACTTCTTACAGGATAACACCGGACAGGGGGAACGCGGATCGGTGTTACAGATATTACATCAGATTATTTGTTCATGAATGTAATTTAGTCGATTTAAACGTGATAAAGTCATAGCAATACATTTAGGCTATTATTAAATACTTAGCTAACAGGCTACTGTGAGAGGGATGCTGTGTAGATAATTCAATGTGAGATTATTGATAGTTATAATATAGTGACAATAAATGATTGCGCAGACCCGATTTTTTTTACGAACGCTAGAACGAGTTGAGACGTTAATCGGTCGTTTTGACATTTGCATGTTCGATAACTCACATCACATCTCCGTCCTGTTCTGTTTTTTTTATAAACAGGCTATTTAGGCTCCGCACATTATATTGGATAATGTAAGCTAGCAATCAAAACCACCGCCGGCTGTTCTAGTGTAAATATATATATATATGAATATATATCATATACTTTTTTCTTTTCTTTTAATCAGCTGTCAGTATGGTTTGTATGTGAGCATGACAACAGAGGAGGAGCTGTCAGGAGTATGACAAGGTGAAACAGAAAACTCTGACTTACCAAGTATATCAGCGGTCATCACAACGCCCCGCGGTTGGTCTGAATGAACCAGCTAAACCTGAAATAGCGACTAGGCAAAGGCACGGCCGTAACTGTCCATCGGTGAAACCAAAATTTTAGAAATAGTCCGCTAGGAAGCTGCTGGCTGCCTGTAAATAAAGCTGACCGCAGTAGCAAGCATTCCCCCAGGCACGTCACTTCCGCCTTCTTCCTCCTTGGTTAGCAGCGCCACAGTCTGGCTAAAATCGGCCGAATAGAGGCGGTTTTTCAGTCCAAACAACTTTATGCAGGCGCGCTTGTAATTCTTACATAGTTCATCTGGACTGACTCTTTGCTTTATAAAACATACTAAAAAATGTCTAAATCGTGTCAGCAGCACTTTAATGCAAGACTCGAGAGTCTACAAAAAGGGAAAACACTATCAAATTTATGATATATAGATTTTTCAAATCTGGCTCCTTTTTGATCAGTGATGGCAGAAATGCTCTTCAAAACCCAACCAGCTGGTGCACATGAGTGTGTTTTTTTTTTTCCCCTCTTTGCCTGTTTACATGGTGTGCAAAAAATGTTTCCACTACCAATATCTACTGTAGAGTTGCAAAGGATTTCAATTTTTTAAATATTTTTTTCACCATTTTATGATCGTGCACTCAGTCACAGGGGACTTCTTGAGTTGTCCTGTGAAGCCTGGCACAATGACGTCGACAGCAAGTCTCTCAGGTCCAGTGCATTGCAGGATGGGGCCTTTGTGGATTAGTCTTGTTTTGAGGCATTCTATGTCCGCTCGGCCAAATTGCGATCTGGGGAATGTGTAAGTTTTAGTCAACACAGTGAGAGCTTAGTCGTATTTCTTTTGCTGTTCCTGAGCAGTTTTTTGCGGGGTGCAGTTTTCTCCTGGAGGGATTTTATGTTTTCAAGGAGTGCAATTGAAACTTTTATATTGTGTATTGTAACATGACAATGACCAATTATGTACCTAGTGACTGGAAATTGACAGCTTTTAGCTTGACTGATATGTATTTAGTTTCTCAGTTTATGGGAGTGCTCACAAGCAAAATATCTCACGTGAAGGCTCTGAAATTGTCAAACACAACTCGTACATAAAAAGAGACAAGATTGAACTACTTTACCTGACTGCAAGACTGCTGGAAGCTCATTGTCAGTCCGGCTGTTTGGTGATGATGCCACACTCCAACCAAAAACAATAAAACTAGCCTAATTATGTTGGAAAGGTCTGATTATTAGAAACTGTGGTGCAGGATAAAGTGTAGTGACACCTCTTCATTTAGTTTGAACTCACAGGCTTCTTCCCAGAGAAGAAGTGATTCTTAATGAACCCAACCCTGTGAATATGAGGTTAAAAATATGCTGCCACTCACAGTGAAACAGGATTTAAGTAACTTGTTTTAGCAGGTGCACCTACATTTTAAAAACCCTACATCCACATGCTAATCTATAAGTAAAATGAGTATTTCACTGATATCCCCAATGGAAAAAATAAAGCCATAATGAGTAATATCATGAAATTCTTGACACAGGTATCATTCCTGTTTTTAAAACCTGGTGCCTCTGTTTTCATTTGCAAGAGTAGGGTTATTGCGCAATCTGTCAGTGGTTTTGTTGTGGCTTATTGGTGTAGTATATGTACCATATTACACCCTGTGTTTTACTGGGTCCATTTTCAATGCCTTTTTCAATTTTCAATTACTACTCACTTAACACAGCTTCCTACAGCTGTTTATAAATGGCAAAAACAACATGTAGGTGTAAAAGAAAGGAAAGAGTGAGATGGTTCATTTGTATTGAATTGTTTGTAATTTCCCAGCAAACATACTTCAACCATGCAGAACTTGTAGAAACACATGGTCACAGGAGCTACCCAGGAGTTTAATTCATGCATCTCCCACAAGGATACTTATGTGTGTTCTGCTGGGTGTCTTTCTCCACCTATCTTTCACATATGTTCCTGTCTCCCCTCCTGCTGTCATCTGTCACTGCCACTTTCTTGCTCTTTCTTTCTTTTCCCCCTAATATATGCCCTCTCGTTTCCCAAAAGGCCATTACCACTGTCTGTAATGTGGGATGGGTACTTAACCACACACGCACACACTCATGAAGAGTCATAGTTCTGATAGATATCATTTAAAATACGTGTTTAAGTCTTGTGTGAACGACCCAGTGTAGGTAGGTCAGAAGGGTCTTAAATGTTTAATGTAGATTCCCTTTGGTCCACAGTACTGTATATTATATAAAACCTAAAGTTTTGATATATGATATATGCAAAACATAGATGATTGTATTGAGTGTGATAGTGAAAAAGGAAGTCAGTCTTTACTGTTGAGGTTTTGTTGTTAAAATAATATAAGAATGTGCATATTTTTTTCTGAAGCTTGTCCTTTACAAAAATTGAATTTCTCAAAGTTTTTCTCCATGGATGTGTTTATTGAGAATGTGTTTGGCTGAGACCACAGGGAATGGTTTTTGATTAAACACCTTTGGACCTTTTTTCACCCCAGGAAGTAAGGGATTATTTTGACCATTTCCCAAAAATTAGGATGCTGCAGGAAATGTAAGTTGAACTAAAATTTGCAAATCTTGCTAACCATATATTTAACTGGAAATAGCACAACGACAACATATGAAATGTTGAGTTTTGAATTTGACTAAAGTCAGGACAAGACAGAGCCCTATGTAGAAATGATCTGCAAAGATGCCTTTATTAGCTTTTAGGAACTGAGGAGACTGTGTGCTACATGCTTTTCTATTCCCGCTTGATGAATTATTTCAGCTGCTTAACAATTCAGGGCCTCCTTTTTCATATTTTTTATTTCATGCAATTTTTTCAGAGGCAAACCAGTATGGGCCCATTTGATGAAAAGAAAAAATCTCCACTGGTGAATTCTTACTCATCTTTTTTTTTCTGAAGGACTCAGCCTCTGTTAGTGTTTTTATGCTCCAAGCCGACAATCGTTGGTCTGGGATGTTGGGAGCATCAGTGAGGGTCTGTCTGTCTTGTCTTTTTGATGTTTAACCCAGTGTCAGCTCTTTCGGAGTCCATAAACTTTTTTTTTTCTCAGTTCTTTGAACATGTTGAATAATCTGCTCTTTCATTGAGAAAAGTGGCTGTTCATTATATTTAATTCAATCAAATATAGGTTAATGTGACAGGAACTGTATTATTTTTGAATGCATGAAGCTTAAATGTATAATAGACCATCACTGAAGGGTGTAGCGAACAGAGATGATGACGACTTGGGTTACATATTCTCATAAAATAGTTTGGGTTATAATTAATGCTTTTTTTCCCCTCTTTTTTATAGTTGGGGTTTTTATCACCAGTTGCAGCATTTCACAAGACATATATGACAATACAGGGGAAAAAATTCATCTGTTTATATGACTAATTTGTATGTGTTGATCTTTCTCTCACAGGTAATTTCTCAGCTGCGTATCCTGAGCCGCTCAGTGGCAACAGGTTCTAAGTTTGACAGGGATCTCTGGTCGAATGGACTTTCACCAATCCTCAACTTATGGAAAAAACTCAACCAGGTCGGTTGTTTGTTTGCATTTGATCTTTTTACCACCTTATTCCGGCCCAAAAAGCTGAAGGTTCACACTGTCAATGTAGATTTATCAGTTTATGAGCTCCTACCAGCCTGAATGCAGGCCGAGTGATAATTCTTTTTCCTCTCTAGAGAGCACAGAGCTTTATGATTCAAACAATGTGAACTATTTTAAAATCCCAGTCCCTCAGCATTTTTGCAACGCTTATGCAGTAAAGAGTAGCCGAGAGCTAATTGGAAATTAGTAGTCAGCGGCTATCACACGCAGCGTAATAGCCTGTGGCTTGCCCAGTCTGACAGCACTGCTGTGTGCCGTTGCTTAGAGACCAGCACCTCCTTTTTTTGAATCAACAGCACATGTACATCCACATTAAATAATTTAGCTACCATATTCCTAAACTACAGCTCTGCTTCTTTTCATTCACACATGTTCTCCGTCTCTTTGCACCTTTGCCTTCTTCAGCCCCTCCCTCTTCCTCTCTCAATTCCTCGCGGGCAGTTGTTATGAAGTCAGTGACTGACTGTATTATTGTTGCTGCTATATCACCAGCTAGCTTCCCATATATCTTAATCTACCACTGACTGCTTTCATCTAACAGTCCCTTTGTCCTCAGCTAACCAGTTGTGTATGACCATCAGTGGGTGTGTGCTTCCCAATGTTTTCCTTGCATGAACAGATAAGTTCCTGTACAAAATATATTCTGATGTCTCTTTTTGTATTTGTATTCAGGGTTCTACTCTGATCCATCAGAAAGTGGATCTACCTACAGAAAGCCACAAGTCACCAGTCTTATCTTTCATTGCTCTGGAGCAGTTCAATGCTATCCGTTTGGTCCAGGTGTGTATCAGCAGCAGTATCAGTGATGAACACTTTCTTTTCTCTTTAAGTTGTAGTTCCTGATCATCTGTGTTTCCCCCTCACAGCTTTCATCATGTAAAGCAGGAATTGTAACATAAATTAGATGGATATGTTAACATATTTAATGAATTAAAGATCAGAGAAGTAGGCTTTGCAGGGACAAGATGGGTCAGAAGAGTAAACATTTCAAATTTATGACTAATCTGATGGAGTGGTACATTAACTGCATGTGTAATAAGTGATGATCTTTAGTAATGCAAACATTGTCTTTTACACAGTATGTTATGTACTGTATCTAAACATGTAAACATTAAATGATGTTACAGAGCATCCATCAGTCTCTGGCCGCACTGAGTAAAGTCATCAGAGGGACTCAGCTGTTAACTCCAGAGGTCCAGAAACTGGCCACTGCTCTGCTAAATCAGGAGGTAAGGAATAGAGACATGGGGTAAAGGGGAATGTCATGTGAAGATCATTACGTTACCACAACTGTGACACTAGTTGGTATTGGCATTTATCTAATCTGTAGCAAGTTACATTGCTCAAAATAACAAAAGGGAAACACTCAAACAACACGTCCTAGATCTTGATGAATAAAAAGATATTCTAGTTGAAAATCCTTATTTATTTCCATTTTTGTTGAGAACAAAATAATGTAAAAATGATCAATGGAAATCAAAATCATTAACCCATGGAGGTCTGGATTAATAATCATACTTAGAATAAAAGTGGAAATATCAGATCACAGGCTGACACAACTTCTGTGGGAATTCATCAAGACAATTCAACATAAGGGTTCAGCAGTGTGTGTGTGGCCTCCACTTCCCTGTCTCCACTCCCTACAATGTCTGGGCATGCTCCTGATGAGACAACGGATGTTCCCCTGAGGGATCTCCTCCGGATTCAGGTCTGGTGAACAGGCAAGCCAGTCCATAGCATCAATGCCTTTGTCATGCAGGAACTGCTGACGGTTGGCCGAGCATTGTCATACATCAGAAGGAACCCAGGTCCCACAGCAGCAGCATATGGTCTGACACTGGGTCAGAGGATCTCATGTCATTACAGTCAGGGTACCTCTGGTTAGCACATGGAGGTCTGTGTGGCCCTCTCAGGATATCCCACCCCAGACCATCACCTACCCACTGCCAAACCGGTGATGCTGGAGGATGTTGGAGGCAGCAGAACATTCAAAAAAGCTTCAAAAAAGCCGTTTCAAGCAAAGATAATTTACTTAATGGAAATAAGGGCGGCCATGTTACATTTTTGTAGGAAATTTGTGACTGTCATATGATGTGTATGAAACATTTAATTTTCCAAAACTATTGCATAATCATGATTATATTTTCCCAATATGAACAAAGTTATTTTATTTAGAAGATTCAGAGTGAAATATGTGTAGTTAGTGATTGCAATTGTGAACCTAATTTATTTTACACACAAGATCCACCTCTGAGGTGGGTTTATTTTAATCCCCGTTTTCAGGATCAAAATGATCCAGATTTGGGTCCATAATTTTGAAATGCCCAAAAGAGCAAAAAAATCTCGATCAAAGGTAGGATTGGATTTACAAATCTGGATTTAAATCTTCAGGATAAAATCTGATTGGAAATACCCCAATCCACCTGGATTAATCCTGGTGGATTATGTTTGAAATACTCGGCCCAGGTATCTCCTTCATGTTCTCGACACTGTATTACGGGACACAGCAAACCTTTTTGCCACATTGATGTGCCATCCTGGATGAGCTGCACTACCTGAGCAACCTCTGTGGGTTGCAGACACCGCCTCATGTTACCTCTAGTGGTGAGGGCACTGGCAAAAAAATGCAGCCATGACCAAAACTCAGCCAGAAAGGACAAAAACAGGGAAATGGTCTGTGGCCACCACATGCAGGACCATTCCTTTACAGGGGTTGTCTTGCTAATTGCCTTTCATTTCCACCTGGTGTCTGTTCCATTTGTACAACAGCAGGTGAAATTGATTCACAATCAGTGTTACTTCCTAACTGGACAGACTGATATCACATATGATTATGTGTTCCCTTTCTATGTTTGAACTGTGTAACGGATAAAGAACAGTCCTTTAAAAGTGAAAATGAATGAAAATAATATAAAAATGGGGTCTTTAAGTGCATTTTGAACAGTATAACCTTCATTAAACTTTCTGAAAAACTCAGTGTGAAGCACTGTGACTTTCCATCTTCTCCACTGACAGATTTATATCTTGTTTATTGGATCTTTGATGCCCCCTTCCCTGAGATATACAGTTTGCTCCATCTTCCAATTCACTGTATTGTTTTAGAGGTGAATTGTGAATTTGTTCTCCATCGTGTGGCAAGGTTCAGGTCAGGGGGGCAGGTACTGTCATGGTGAACAGAGTTGGCTTGTAGACATCTTGCAGACACATTATGTATCCTTGTATGTCCCCAGGCTGAGCTGAGGACAAAGGGCAAATGATGAGTTAGAGAAGAAGAGACCCACAGTCAACTTCCACTCCTTTTATGTTTATAATCCTCTGAAACAAGCCTTGGGCAAAATTCTCCATTCACTGTTCTCCTCCTCCCTCTTTTTATATTAATCAGCAGGTATTAAATCCCATCGTTGTCATTATTTCCCAAACAACTTTCTCCAGTTTTCATCTTTTCTATCTTTCTTTTTTCTTTTCTTCTTTTCTATCTCTTTTTTCCTCTTTTCTTCATTTTTCTTAGTCTCTTACCTTTTTTACCCTTTATCTTACCATTTCTTCTCTTAAATCCAACAGCTCATACTACAGAATATATTAATCTTAATAATATAATGGGGTTATCTAAAACAATATGTTTCATATGCATAATGTCAGTGATAAATTAACTTGTTTTGCATATTATAAGACGAAATCATGTATCTTGGTGTCATTTAGAATTATTTAACATTAATTAACTTTCATACTGTACGCACAGTATAAGAACAACAAGGACACTGAGGGATTTTCAAGTATCTTGCTTTGTAAATGGTGTTATGTTCAATGAAATGTCCTGAGCAAGGCACTGTTTGCTTAAAAGAAAGCATACTGTAGTGTATTATTGCTGGTCTTTGTTGCTACTCAATATTGAGCTGCTTGATTATGGCAGAAATCCTAATCTCTATCATTATAATAAGACTGACATCATAATTTAACTCAAATTCTCAGTACGAGTCTAGTGATATTTAAGCAGCTCTGTGGGCAGAAAGTCAGCTTTTCCTCATAGCTGCTTAATAGCCTACATAAACCAGAGTGCCTCAAAAGAGGACCTTCTATGTTTTTGTGACAGCCATAGTTTCTTGTACAGTTGGAGGAGAGGGGAGATGGTAAGCAATAGGTTTGCTAAAACAAACAAAAAAAGGAGTTAATGTCTAAAAAAAGAGAGGTGGGTCATTAACATGTTCTCAGTGGGGATTGTCTTTGATAACAGAACCCATCTCCCAGGAGCAACTGCTGTCTCCAGTGCTCATATTTCCTACTACAAGACAGACTTTAGCACCAAGACCGACCTGTAAAAATCAACTGGGATAACTGAATTATCTTTCTCTTTTTTATGTAACTGTTAAAGCCTCATGTCTTACAGTGATGAGCATTGTTTTGTTTGTTTGTTTTTTTTCTTTAAGGTTATTTTGATATTTTTGAAGTTTTTAACCCTGATTTAAAACTGCCGAGAGTCTCAGCAGACCTGCAGGTTTCTGGGAGTTTGTTCCACATGTAAGGAGCATAAAAACTGAACTCTGCCTCTCCGTGTTTAGTTCTTACTCTGGGAACTGAAAGTAGACTTGACCCTGATGACCTGAGGGATCTGGTCGGT
>JAOXYM010000009.1:20933213-20944063 GCA_028567055.1 Leptatherina wallacei | reverse complement strand
ATCTATCTATCTATCTATCTATCTATCTATCTATCTATCTATCTATCTATCTATCTATCTATCTATCTATCTAGTATATTTACAGTATTATCCACCTTTGAGTGAGATACATAGAAAGCCGACAGATTATATGTTGAAGGTAAAATTTACATTAATGCTGTTATGTGTTGTGAGTTTCTTCATCATCATTGTTCCAAACCAATGACTGCACTGGAATCCCCACATTGTTATTTAACTACTCGTTCATTATTTCTAGTTTTCCTGGAACACGTTGCCGAGAGGCTTGATGAGTGTTCCGCATGAACAAAACTTAATGCACTATCTCATACAATGTGCTGCAAGGAAGCAAATCAAAGGGCTTTAGCAGAGAGAGTACTGAGTGATTAAAGATATTTGCAGTATTTTCATGTCAAACATGTGTGCATGCTATCATTTTTAACAGTAATTTAACCATTAGTTGAAAAAAGGTAATTAAAAAGCAGGTTTTGATTGTTTACTCTATAACTCAACCAACTGCTGGAGGTTCAATTGTTTGAAGGTTTGACCTTAAATTAAGTGTAATCACAAGTGATGCAAAGCTTATTAATAGTGACACTACAAGTGATTAATGTCAGGTCTTCCCGACTCTGAAACAATAGTGGGAGTAATAATATGTTTCATTAGAAATAAATAAAGGGGAAGTTAGAGTTCAATGACATCAGCAAGAAGATGAGAGGAAGCTGGAAACATTAAAAAAGCAACCAAAAAAAGCAGAATGATAAAACCCCAGATTCATGCTGTTTCATGCGTGTACAGCACATGCAGAAACAATACACCTTTTTCATGCTCTTACACACACACATGGCACAATTACAACCCAAATCCCACTTTTGTTTGAATTCCTATTGTGGGATTTCTAACAGTGAAAGGAAGAGAGACAGAAAAAGAGCCCTGAGGACCACGTTTCAATAATGAAGCTATGCAGGAACAAAGACACAAAGAGATGGAGAGAAGAGAGAGAAAGAAATGAATGACAGGCTTAAAGAACAAGAATGGTGCATCGCAAAGGGACAAATTGAAAATGGGAATTGTGGAGAATGAGAGGATGATGGAGGCCCAGAGAGAGGAGAAGGAGAATGATCGAATGCTTGAGAGAGATACGGAGAGACTGGAAAGAAATGAGAAGCATGGAAAAAGCGTGATGCTGCCGGTGCGCTGCTGCTCTGATGCTGATGCTGCGTTGGCCTCTGTATGCTCAATCTCTTCCTGCTCCTCTCTCATTCAGCATCTGAATCTTTTCCTCTTACTCACACACAATCTGTTTTTAGTATCTTTTAGAAATCCCCCCTTAAATGTGGTGGAAATGTAAATGTTAGTCATATGTTTGAATATCTTAAGGACAGATTAGTTTTCCACATTATTCCATTTTAATTGACCTCAGGTCTAAAGCAAATGACAGTATTTCTGGGTCTGATCAATATATGTGTTTTCTCTTTTTATAGTAGTTTTAACTTTGTGGGCGCGGTGATGAATGTGTTTCCAGCCAGTGGTTTGAAATGTTCCTGAGCTATTACACTTATTTCCACAACACATCTGTTTTTACTGCAGTGCTGCCTGAGGTCCCAATGATAAACTGTCTGAGGTCCAATTTTAATGTTAAAAATGTAATTAGATCATAACAAATGGACCTGGAGCAAATAAAATGTATCATAAACAGGTTCCTGTCTCAATTCTAAAGTAGGTTTTGTTGCAGGTCCAAAACAGTCAATATGGGATTTATCCATCAATGTCAGAGGAAATGTAAGAGTTGGTCCACAACATTATTAAAGCAGAGCATGCCAGGGATGCACTGAGAGAGTGGAGTTAGCACACCATTCAGTGTCCCGTCCCGTCCCCCCCCCCCGTGCTGAAATAGAGACACAGTATCCTCTTTAATAATATAATAATTAGTCAGTTTTGACTCTTTGGTGTTTATCAACCTTTAAATGAGCTCTGCTGAATCATGCATTCATGAACTCTGTGGTTGTAGCATTACATCATCACAGTGTGAATATGATACGTGTAATAATGACAAAATTTAAACATCATCTGACAGCTACATCAGCTGTGAAGTCATGTTGGATTTGCAAACGTTACTGCTGATTAATTTTCCATAAATGACCAAGATGTGGTGATTAAAGAACACTTGGGACAGAAAAACTTTCAACTTTTAAATGTCTAGATGAAAACCAATTAATTGAGTGGAGTCCCTCTAAATTTTCCTAAAGTTCAGATCTCAGATAACATTTTGACATCAATATAACCTACAAAGAAAATTAGATTGATTTGAAGATGTAATGTGGCCCAGAAATGACTACAATGACAGTAGAATCTGCTTATTTAGTCGTGTCTCCCCACGATGGGCATGACCTTCTCGGCATGACAGCGGAGCCGGAGAACTTCTGTACAATACAAATAGTCAGTGTGAATGTAAATGATGTAATGTTTGCATAGTTACTGAACACTTTATGACTATAACCCAGGTCTGCAGTTATTACAACTAATCAAGCAAAGGCAAGAATGAAAGAAGCATGAATTGTACCATAATAGGAATTTGTGTATGAATGTGTGTCCATGTCATAAAACCCACCTCGTGCAATTTGTTTGTGGTTTTTGAAGGTCGACAGGTGCAGCCAGTGTTCCAGTTGTCAGTCCCGCAGCCACAGTTGCCTCCACAGCGTTTCACTAACAGACATCGGGGGAAGAAGACGGCATTTGTGATCCTAAGCTCCTCCCGTAGATTCACAGAATAGTTGCGTGGCGTGCAGCTGTATCGCTTGACGTCATCGTAGAGACGATTCAGATCGACTGACAGTGAGTAAGGTAAGAGAGGAAAAAAACAATATATGAATTATAGTTATTTCTTGTAAAGGCCAAGTCTTTCACAAACACCAGTCAGTCATGGAGCCTTTCAGGGTTGCGTGCTTGGACCAAAACTTTTCATCTTATAGATACTTACATTAGACAATATTATCATGAAATAGGATGTTTCCATTTTTGTGCAGATCCCACAGTTACTGTATTCTTGTTGGCCCTACATGCCTCAGAAAAACATTCTCTAACCATGTAGTTGGTGCAGAAAACATTATCTTGCCATCAAGTATTACTGTGAGCAACCTTAAGATGACTTTTTAACCAGCATGTTCTTTCAGTTCCCATAAAACTGGTTTCCAGATTTTTCTGAAATTGAGATAATTCTGTTAATGAGAGATGCAGAAAAACTACACTCAGACAAGTAAACTAAGGCACCTGATTGATTTGTTAAATAGAAACTTGTTCATTTGACATGCACATATTTTGTCTATATTTTCAAATCATTATTTCTTGGTTGTTTTTTTCTATGTAAAACAATAAAAAATTAGATTTCCTAGATTAGTCTTACTCAGTCCATTGAAGGATAATTACTTCATATCAACAACTCCTGCGTAGTGATGGGATGCACTGTGCCGAGGTTTGGACACGTTTGCTGAGTAATCCACTAGAGCCCAAAACTCCCTTTTTTAAAAAAAGGAAAACATGTCGAGTAATCCAGGATGTATATTCACAATGTGTATATCAATGTTTTTATAATTTCAGATACAAGCGTTGATTTCAGTGAAGTTTTAAGAGGTGTACAATGAATTCAAACAAATTTGACTCTAGTTACTTAAATAAAACATTTGGATTCAATAGAAAGAGAATAAATTGATCTGATGTAATCTGATTGAGTTTAAACAACAAATGTCAAATGTGTTCATTAAACATAATCAAGGATGGATTGCTGTATTCCATTTAATTGTGTGGAAATGTGTACAAGGTTCAAGTGTTCAGTGTTCATCCAAAAGATTATTTTCTCGAGCGTATTGTAATTCCCTATCGTCAAATAGTTAGTGCTTTCCTCTTCCTGTACTATTCAGAAGCTATCTCTAAGTATGTCTGATAAGTGGTTAATGACCTGCCCTCTTTGTCCCTTTTGTATAGGTGCCCTTGTCCCTCTGGGTGTCTCCTCAAACCTGGTGGACTCAAGTTGCCACCCTCTCTGAGTGTGGCTCTGCCAGAGTTTTTTCTTTCTGGTAAATAGGAGGATGGTTTTTTATCCCCACTGTAATGCTTGCTATAAGTGAACTGTTGGGAATCTTCATCTATGTGAAAGGCCTTGAAACTAATTTTACCGTAAAGGGTACATGGACTGTACTTGTATAGCACTTTTCTAGTCATGTGACCACTCAAAGCGCTTTGACACTACATGTTCATTCACCCATTCACACAACACATTCATACAGCACCTATATTGCATCATACTTGGTGCTTGGTGTAAGCATTTATACACCCGATAGGCACATCGGGAGGCAGTGTAGGGTTCAGTGTCTTGCCCAAGGACATGTAGTCAGGGGGAATCGAACCGCCGACCTCCTGATTAGTAGACGACAACTCTATCCACCCGAGCTACAGCCGCCCACCTGAACAGTACAACGGTGGTGTTAATTGTAAATTGTGAATAAATACCATATATTTAGTACGTATTGTGAGTTTTTTCAGCATAAACTTTTTCTATTTGTTATCACAACTACTAATATTTCTTAAATTACATAATTTGAAGAGCAGCTGATTTTAATCTAAAAAACACAACTGTAAACACTTCATTAGTTGTTATGGTCAGTGCTACTCTAATGTAATTTTTTTTTTTCAAACCACCTCAAATAAATAGCTTTTCTTAACATGACACTTTCTAAAATCATAATCAGACAAATGTGACAGTGAAGCGACGTGCTTAATATTGACAAAATGAAAAATGGTCAGGAAGTTGAGGCACAATTTTTTAAGAGGACAACTACAATAACAATTGACTGCAGAGATGGTTATAGGAGTGGGAGGAAAGACAGACACAAAAGAGAGACAGAGCAGGAAGTGGGGGCCATTATTTGATTATAGATCAATGTATTGAGCTAAAGTCTTTCTTCTTGTCATCAGTCTGTAGGAAAATTGCCTCATTTGTGCACATAAGACTCTTTGCAGTGGTTCAAAACAAATTTCAGGAGAGTTAAATGGTTTTGACACTTTGATGAGAAGTCAGGAATAAAAGTATTTGTCTAGAGAGTAAAAACCAGAAATCCCAGAAGCAGGAGACTGAATAACATCTGCATGTTTGTCCATACATTTCTAGAATTACCACTGGAAAACTTTGGCTAAATCACATAGGCCTGCTTTCTTGTGCTGCTGTAGCGTGTGAACATTTCTTTTGACATCGCTGAATGCTTGAAAGGAAAAGACATTTGCAATGTGAAATTGGCTGTGCAGGAAAACCACAAGACATCAAGAACATTTCTATAGACAGAACTGACAGAAAGAAACAATGTACTTTCAATGGAAAACACTCAAAGTTCTTTACATTGTTATGAAGACATTACAGTGAGACCACAGGTATTTGAAGGAAGAATAAAAAGAAAGATGAGAAGAACAGAAAAATTTGCAAACAAGAAGGACAACAATCAGTGAAGGATTGGGTGCTCTGTGATTACAGTGAACAGGATAATAATCAATATACTCTTCATACCAACAACAGAAATTTGACTACCGGTTGGTGATCACTGATATACACGATTGTGTGAAAAGCTGAATAAAAAGACTAAAGTCATCAAACTTATAGATCTTTTCCAATAAAAATCAGGTGAATCGTGGCAGAACTTGCCATACCCCAACAACAGTTTAAAAATTAGCCGGGGTTTCATGGGTAACAAATATGTGCAACTAATTGCATTGGGTTGTTGGGTTACCTGCCAGAGCTGGTGATCATGAAACAAAAATGAGCATTTAGCCAAATGTAACTAGATTTTTAAAACAGTTTAAAGCTTGGATAATGTTAGTTTTTCCTTAACATTGTGAAACGTGATAGGTTACATAAAATACAACTCTGATACAACAACTTACAGGTGATCCTGTTATGCACTCGTCTTCAGTATCTAAACATCTGTAGTTGGATTACTCCATTTAAACAAGTTGCCGCTTTGTGGCATAGAGTAGCTCTACGGTTTTTGAGCAGTGTTGAAGCTGAGCAGCTGCGGCCACACGAGCGGCGAAGATCAGAGTTGGAGAACAATTTGCATATTAATAGGTCTGCGCGTATCAAATTTGGCAAAGGTGTAGTTGCATCTAAGCCATTTCAAGCCATGAAAGGATTAGTTTCACAGAAAAAGGTAAACATGTCATTCTGATGAGCAAAGATGAGTTATTAAGGACTTCATTCATTCAGGAGAGGAACTTTACAGAAACAGGATGGTAATAGTGAGGAAAAAATATAAAAATATTGGCAGAAATTACATCATGTTGCACATAGGCAGCCCTAAAAAACTATAGAGAAGTATTGCAGCGTCTGTGCCTTTGAGCTCTACTTGTAGCAGCTTTGCTAAGAAAATGTCCTTCTTTCTCTGAAAATGCAAACAAAAATCCCAATATTACTTTTTTTTGTAATAAAGAACCAATCTATTAAATGCTATCAGCACCTGGATATTGGCTCTGTAGTCTTGCCCTGAGGGGAACTTTCTGGAACCCCAGAGTTGAGAAGGAAAAAAGGAGGTCAGGACAGCCTGTTTTGCATTGTATACTGTATGTGTAATACAGTAAGATGATTTATTTAGGAATTGTTATTAAAAAGGCCAAATGTTGGGAGAAAATCTTGAATTTTAAATTTTATCTTTTTCTTCCACTGATTTTTTGAGGTGTATAAGGTTAGGAAAAAATTTGAGAATAACAGGCGATATCCCTGAGAACCATGGCAAACATACATGTGACCACTGTCTGACTCTTTACAAAATAACAAGAACAAATGTTGATTCATTCACATATATGGTGGAATGTGACTGTCCTCTGTCAAAGAAAAAGAAAGTTAGAAGAAACCATTAAACTAATCAAAGACAGGAGTGGCTTGAGCACTTTATACCCCATAAACCTTACCATTTAGAGATGATGATCGACCGAGCCTATTCACACAGAACAGTGTGCGCCACAGAGAGGAGCAATCAACACTCTCTAGTCATTTAGGGTTCAAACCATGAGTGTCTACCCAAGTATTAGCATCTGCCCTCTTCTTTGTTCACAAATGGATTTTCTTGTCTGTATGGTAGCTTTGTTGTCCATTCACGAATCATTTCAATGACTCTATGACTCTGCTCTGACCCTAATGAATTCTTGTACATCTTCTGTAGACTCTAAGTAGGTCCTGTTTGTGTGTGAAGACTTATGTCTGTAGCCAGTGCAAGGTGGAGTTAGTTGGTTCATTATTTTCCTCAAGGAGAGACAATGTAATGTGGTATCCTTTTCCTAGTGAGAAAGATTTTTATCCACTTAAAAGATTGTGGTTTTTTGTAGCAATATCAAGGCAGAACAGCCATGTAGTAGAAACGGTCTTTTTTTACATGTCCATCAGAATTTATTAGTATAATAATGACAAATAAGCTTGAACTTGCCATTGTTTTATTGCATGAGAGAGAAAAACTAAAGACAAGTACCAACATTGCTCATAAATGTAATTCTTTAAAGGGATAGCCTACTGTGTAACTTTTGACCCAAATATTAGCCTAATGTGAGTAATAATGGATGATTTCTGGGGTCAGTATACATTACTTGACGCTCCGAGGGGGGCTGCCCTCTTCAGAAACCAGACATTGTAACTTTGCAGGAGCTGATCCGTCTCTCATGGTATCATGTGACCTGTCACCCTCTCTAAACACAGAGGGCTCTGCTTTGTGCTACTTTGTCCTCCTCTTCGATTGAAAGTTTGTTATGGCTGAAGGAAGTAGGAAAATTAAAACGGTGTCTGAGGAGGCCTGAAAGAGAAAGCGGGGACGTGTGGCCTGTGGGAAGTTAGAGGTTTAGTGCCCCTAGTGGCCAAAAGTAACACGGTATCCCTTTAAGGAGAGTTTTCATTAATGTCACATGTTGTAGTCACAGTAGTCATTTCAAAGGATTATCATAATGCCACTTATTCACCTAACTGTGTTTAGATTATATTATGAGAGATTCAGCAGACTGAAAAACTACATGGGCAAACTGTTCAAAACGTGACAATCAGTCCTAGAAATGAAGGATGCCAGGTCCTGTCTAAATTGGAAAGATGTCATTCAGCTTGATATCATTGCAAAGTTTAAAAAAAGGCAGCATCCATGATTGTATATGGATACATAAGTGCATATGGCATGTGTAACTTGTGCATCTGTGAATTAATGTTGAACTATTCAGACAGGTTTTGCTTGTTTTTAGGGCCTGATTTTTTTTCAGCAGCACAACAGTAACCCTTCCTGAATGTGGTTATGCTGGAGGTCTGCTCCTGTTCAAAAAGGGAATTTTGCTCTCCACTGTAACTAACTAAACTGCATGCTCGGGTTGGGTGATTGAATCAACATAGATATTCAATGGTTTCTGCAGTTAGGGAACTTTTTTAAGAATTGGCATAATATGAATATAATTATAATTAATCTAACTGATTTGTATTAAAAGTAACCTGAATTGCACTTTATACCGTTGAACTTTAACCAAATTGGTTTGCTTTCTCTTTAAAGTACCTGAAGATGAATTAGCATTGAATTAGATGTGAATTAGCATTGTGTCAATAAACTGAATTAAACTGAAATGTAATCACTGATCCTATTATGAAAGAGGTTGGGTTATTAACTGTCTTGCCTGCAGTTCAGACCTGTCTCCCCCTGGAAGCACATTACAAGATAAATTATACAACAAAGCAGAACCCGAACTGTCAAGCAACTGAAATCCTCAATCAAGCAGAACAGGAAAATCCTTCAAGTTTTCAACTACCCAAGTAGAGTGTGCTGTTAAATGAAGAGCTGATGCAACACAGTAGTAAACAAGCCCTTGTTTCAGCTCTTTTAAAACATGCCGCTAGCATTTAAGTCAAATACAAAAGCAATACATTTCCTCATTTAGGATTTACTTTAGTTGTGTTTGTCCTATTTTTGGTTTAATATATATTTAATACAGAGTTAATAATTTGCAAACTGCAAATTGTTTTTTCTTATTGCTCTTATTTTTTCTTATATTTTGCACAGAATTATAGGAAAACCCTATTTCGACATCATAGAGGAACTGTAAGGTTGAATCAAAAGAGGTGATCCATTAAGCCATCTTCTGCTGTACTAGCTCTGATGTACAATGACTATTTGGGTGATGGGAGTTGGATGCGTGTTTCTCTTGGTGACAATGGCCACATAAGTTGTACATGGGGGTTTAAACTGTCAGTGTCTTGGGATGCATTTCTGAGTGTATTTGTGTGTGTGTGTGTGTGTGTGTGTGTGTGTGAGTGTCCATGCTTGCAGGGTTTGACTTGTGTTTGTTCAAGGGGAATAAGTGTAATTCCAGGAAAGCAGTAGTGTGGAACGCTGTCAGGGTGTTTGAGAGGGGAAAAGACATGAGAGACATAAAGAGCAAGCAAGACTCCAAGCATGACTGTCACTCACACAGACAGCAACACGAGGAAAGTGCAGCATCTGTGCACAAGAATGTGAAAATCATATAAAATTGTCTGCCGATATTTGTAGCACAAATATACATGAAGCTGGGTTTGTTTGCATGTTGTGATTTTATTTGAAATAACTTATGAGTGTGCATGTGTGGACATAACATGCCCCAATTAATAACATTATCAAGTGTGTGGTCCATGAGAACAGAGATGGGTGTGAGCTTGTGTGTGTCTTCGTGAAAACAAAGCTAAGCTGCTGACTGCGGCAGATTTCTGTGCTGCTACACAAGTTGAATTTCCAATTAGAGAGTGCTACATTGGTGTTTTAAAAACCTGCAGTGCCTACGCAGCTTTAAGGAGCCCCTGCAAAATTCACAAACTCCCCATATATAAAGCCTTCCCATGCCAGCAGAGCACACACATGAACCATTAAATAGAAATAGATTTGCTGTCAAGTGCAAATATTTACCAAGAAACATGACAACCCTCCATTAGACAGAAACAGTGCAGGGAAGAGAGGTAAAGGAACAGATGGGAGAGATGGGGGTCCTTTTATCCAGACATTCACACACATAAACACACTCTAAGACAAGATCACTTTCATATCTCAAAGACATCTGCTCTAACTGAGATACATTCTGTCCTATCACAGTTAGTCCTAAGGACAAAATCTATTGCTTCATTGACTCCAGGTTGTTAGCATTGACTTCACAGTAAAGAGTTGCCTTGAACTGCTCTTGTTTAGCCTTAAATCTGCCACTGACCCAATATGAGCCCCCCTCCCCAGTTCACCTAGATATAAGGCAACACTGACTTATTTCCTTTACAACACTGAGCCATAAACTTTGACCTCTGTATTGCTCTACCCCTGAGCTTTAAATATAGCCCTATGTTTGACAATACAGTGGGTTTCCTGCTGTGTGAGTCTATCTCGCTAAGTGCAAGGCTTCACACTCTTCCCTCCCTTTTATTGGCTTTCAGACACCAACGATTGCACCATACTGTGGTGAAATATTTATAAATGTATGACATAATAGTTAGCTTGCATGAATTATATGTAATCCACATACATAAATAAAAATGTGACTGCATTAATGTGTAAATCTTATCAAGACGGAATTTAAAAACATGAATTTTTTTTTTTTTGGATTTATTTAAATTCATTTTAATAAAACTGAATTTTCATTAATCTAAAGCTCAATTTTATTTTATTTTTCTTAATTTTTTGTCTTCTTTTTTTCTTTTTAATTAATGGTTGAATAAAAATAATAATGCACTGATTTAGCCTCTAAACGTCAGTGTGGCCAAGCAACTGCAGGATGAGTGAGCACAGAAATCATGGTGGCAGACGCCCCCCCCCCCACACACACACACACACACACAC
>JAOXYM010000009.1:20910138-20920496 GCA_028567055.1 Leptatherina wallacei | reverse complement strand
CACACAGGTGATCGTTTGTTCATACTGTATAACTAGTTTTGTACATAGTGTGGTAGAATTTAGCAAACATATTTATTGATTAAAGTAACTGATTAACTATCATTATATTTTACCTTAATAAATGTGTTGTTATATTTTTAAAGGAGAAGTTGTTGTGTGATCATATGAATGACAATCAGATTGGCTCAAACTGATTGTCTGTGAAGCGCCCTGAGATGACATTGTTATGATTTGGCGCTAGACAAATAAAGATGAATTGAATTGAATTGAATCATTGTGTATGTGTTTGTGATAACTGCTGGTTACGAAGGTCAGTGCTCAAATTCATCACCTTTATTATTTGCCCATGTGTCATATGTGTCCAAGATTGACACGGACAGAGATAAACCCTTAACATTGATATTAAAGCATAGTTATTAGTTCCAGATATCCTCTGGTAGTTAATGTTTAACATTAATAATTTTATCGACTATTAATAATTTCTCATACGTAATTATTAATAATCACTAATAACTATTAAATATTGGATATTAGATACTCATCCCCTACATCCGCATGATTTCTAAAGAGACATGCTGGTTAAATGAGGGCGCTTCTGAATGCAAATGACCATGCACGGGCATGAGCAGGTGATTTAGAACATGTGGGTTTTATCAATAGCTGATTACTTACTAACGTGCATATGACTGGCCTCCACATGGTTGATAAGTCCGGATTTTTTTCCGTTATGTTTTTTTGTATGTCCATTCTAAATTTCACTAGTAATATGAAATTTAGGATAGTTTCTACAAACGATTGATAAACAAGGGCCCTGGTAGCTATATGTTATAGAAACAATTACAATTACCCAAGTGTGCAATTATTATAAACAAGTTGCATCTTAAATCTATCAGCAGCTATGCTCTTTATCTCTAAGATAATCTTCTTTTGGTGAATGAGTGGGAAAAAAAACAGCAAGATGAAAACAGCCAGCCTGTCAGGTAGTGAACTGGCTCAAAGATGAAGGGAAGCTGAAGCGCCCTTGAAGATTGAGATTCAAATACAGTTATTGTAGTGAGATGTGAGACGCTGATTTGAAACATGACAGGAGTTTAACAGTAAGACTTTCTTCTTTCTCTTTTCCTTGTATTCTTTCATGAAATCTGCTATGCCTTTCCACTCTTATACCGACTCTGGTTTACTCGCTTTTATGACTTCTTTTATCAAATCCACCTCGGTCCAGTCCATACAGCACAGCACCGCGTCTCTCTGTCCGTCTTTGTCTCTCTCAGTTTGGGTTGTTTTAGTCATTAGCTGACATGCTGATACCATCTCAGACACCTGTTCTCTTCTTCCAGTGCTGCTTCTCCTCTTTCCCTCCATCCCCCTCTCCCTCCTTTTCACTCTCTGCCTCCTCTCCTCCTCCTTCTTATCTGTTCGACAGGTCTGGAGAGAACAAATTAGACCTGCTAAATTAAGCCACACACAGAGCTGCAGTGTAGCTGGAGGGGAGCTCTGTGAGTGTGTGTGTGTGTGTGTGCGTGTGTGTGTGCGGATGAATCCCCGTTTGTGTGAGTGTGTAAAAGATAGGAGGACACAACACACACATACACTCAAACACGTACACAAATAGGGACTCTTTGAAAAATGGGTAAAACTGATCAAACGAGATAAGCCTGAAGAGTTGGATTCTGTGCTAAATGTAAAGAGGTGTGATTATTTGACCAGAGGAGAAATTACAAAGCTTGAGGAAGGAGGAAGAAAGCTGAGAGAGTCTGAGAGGGAGAGATAAGAAAGTTGTTTTTGGTTTATGCAGTGACAGAAAGTAAATAGTTACATATAGGTCAGAACTTTATTATGAGGTGCCATTACTTTTTCCTCAGTCATTATGGCAAATCGAAGGAAAGCACTCGCTGCTAAATGGTTGGGGGTTTGAACCTGCTGGTTTGCTGAAGTCTTTTGAGTGTGCATGCTCCCCATGTGCCTCGGTTTTCCCCAGGTGTTTCCATCCACAGTTCCAAGACAAGTGAAGTGGTGATTCTAAATTGGACTGTCAGCATGTGGGGTTGTCTGTCTCTCTATGTTAACCCTTTAATGGATTAGCCTGGGTCCACAGTGTAATCCATTTCTCACCTGGTGACACTTGGGACAAGATCCGGTTTCTCTGGACCCTTAGCCTCATCCCCAAGGATAAGGCTGGTGAAACTGATAGATGGTCTGTGGTGGAATCTAACCAATTAAATTGTACTTACGTTCTGATTCAGAGTCTTTCTTTTCATAAGAATTTCCTCCATTACATTTCAAGAGAAATATTATGTTCATAACATTTATCTAAAACATTTATCTAGGTGTAATCTTAAAATTTGATCATGAGCTGTCAGAGTAGCTCAGGCTCATCAGGAAATGTAAAATATTCGCTGTCATATCTATCCAAGATTGACACATACCGAGACAACCCCCAAGACTGATATAAAGGCATACAGTAGCTATCAGTGCCGGATTTCTCTGGTTAATGTTATACATTAGTAATTTTTCTAAATATTAATAATTGTCCATAGACAATTATTAGTAATCACTAATAACTAACCTTGCACCTAACCTGCACCCCAACATCAGTAAATTGTTGTACAATAAGAAAAAAAATCATTAGTTAGATTCATAAACAAAATAGCTTGAACAACACCACTAAAATTCAGATTTTTCAAAGGTAAAAGAGTACTTATAATCACGTGACAGAAAACTGTGGAAATGTACTAATCAAGGGGGACGTTTTCTGCTTTACTTTAAATGCTTTAGGTACATTTTCCTGATCATGTTTGCTTAATCTCCATTGAGTAAAGTTTTAAGTGCAGAAATTTTACTTGTTACAGACTATTTTCACTCTATGATATTAGTAGTTTAATTCTAGTAACAGATCTGTGTAATTCTTCAACCTTTGGGGAAAGATAAATGTCGATTGTATCATTTTTATCAGATGCTTTCAACTGAGGAGGAGCAGTTATGATTATGTAGCTTAAACATAGTTTATGGTTTTCTCTTTTGTTCCTAGAAGCAAAAGTAGTGGTGACATCTTCAGTAAATGTTTTAATATCAAATTTATGGAAACACTATAAAAATGACACTATGAAAAGTGATGTATCATGAATACAGCAGCTCTGTCATTTCTCTCTCTCTCTCAGCTTTTATGCCATCAGTACTCATGCTACATTTTCTTCTCAGATAATAAGCCATGCAGCCAGCTCTTCATCTCTCCCCTCATTTTTACTCATATAGGAGGAAGCAGTTTTTAAATGCTTCTCTGACTCTCTCTTCCCCTTTCCCCTCTGATTATAGAGTGGGAGATCAACTTAAAATCTGAGCCCCTTTCTTTCCTTCCTGTTCCTGACAAAATGACCAAGTTAATCTCGTTATCCATTCGTTTGACATCCTTTAAGAGAACATGTTTGTATCTTTCCCACCTCCTGCCATCCTTCCCCTATCCCTCCAACTCTCCTCTGATGTCGTATGGTTGGTTGAGAAAAGCCCAGCTGGCTAACGCATTCTGGCATTTTACTGACAGTGTACAAGAACCTTCCTTTTGCCCTTCCTCCCTCCTCTCCTATCTCTCCTATTATATCTTTTCCTTATTGTCAAGTGCAGCTATAACTGTGAAAGAAGCGTTCTTGTCCCAGACAGTTGAAACAGCACTCAGGCTGAACTTGATGTGATAAAATAAATGATAAAAAACTTTAAGCTGTTGATGTGTGCGAGTCTCTCACCAGCAGTGAGTAGTAGACTTTGAATCCCGGCTTGGCGACAAAGTAATCATCAGACTTGAAGGTGACTCTGAGCATGTTGGTTTTGGAGTTCAGACTAGGTGGTACCTTCCGCCCACACCAACGACCCCAAATTATAGTGCTGGTCTCTGATTGGTCCTCCACTTCCAGAAAATCATACCTGGATTGATGGGGAGAGAGATGGAGGAGCAGATAAATACAGGGAGGAAAACAAAAAAGTTATACAATAGAAATTGTGTCAAAAAAGTAAACCTGAAAAAAAAGATAACTATGTTCATGTATTGATGGATGGAGGACAATTCACAGTTTTCCTCATTTTTGCTGGTAACAATGTGATACTTGCTAAGTTTAGTGATGAGACCTGTGATACAAGGACATGAAGGAAAGATCAGGGAGTCACATCTGCACCACACTAATGCCCCTTTCACACTAGCACCTAGTCAGCCCAGCCTTCATTCAGCCCACACCACACTACCCCGGTTTCGTCTGTTCCCATTACAGCCGCGCCTTCCTCAGTGTGGGCGGGGTCCTCATAGCGAGGTTTCATGAAGTCATTTGTTAGCGACACACGCACACACACCGCTAGCAAGCAAAGGAACGTCCTCACTTCTATATTTGACCACAGTGTTGGTTTTCAAGATTCTATCGCTTCTTTCTCGGCCCCTTCAGAACCTCGATGGAGTAGGTGCTAAAAGAGTATCGACTCGCCCCGGGAAAATGGTAATGGGAACACAAACAAACCGGGCGGTGTGGTGTGGTGCTGGGCTGAGTAGGTGCTAGTGTGAAAGGGGCATAAAATACATCACTGTGCACACACAACGTTGATTATGTTTATGTGCTTGATGTTGTTGTTTTTTCTTTTTTATGATGTAAATGTTGTGACTGTATATAAGTTTTAACTCTTCTAACATGATGATTATCTTAATGTCAATAAAATAATGAAACATGTCATCATGTGAAAGCAATCAACCGGAAATAATACAAAATCATACATAAACCAAACAAAATCAAATGAACACAACATCATGTGCATGTCCATTTAATGTTGTCAGGCAGAGTTTTTTTTTTTCTCCTGAGATCGAGCTGTGAAACATAATGGGATTATTACATGCTTGACTAATGTCCTGATGGAGTATCATGAAGCCAGCACTTGGATTTCTCACACTTATCACAAAATATTTTTTTTGTTGTTTTCGTTTTTTGCCTTTGTGGGCCAAAGTTGCGAGGCTTCTTCGGGTAGCACCAAGGTAGTGGAGAGAAAAATGAATCAATTTCCCTTCAGGTGTAAGTAGGACTTAAATGAATTTCATCTGTATTAGCACCGAAGACAAAGTGCAACAGACCATGATGGGAATCTCATTTTGACCCAATTGTGGTCTAGAGGAAAAGTCAGGGGATTACTAAAGTCGATATGACATGCTGGTGGAAAACCACAACTTGGTCTAAGCAGAAAAGGTCTAATGGTACCTTTGTACTTAGAAGTGTCACCATCCATGGGCAAACAGTGAGATGGCAAAGTTTATTGCTGGACTCTTGTTTTGTGTGATGGCAGCATCAATGTCATGAAATAGGAACTGAATATTTAAACGTATAGCCAGCATGAACAATGTTCCTTAACATCTAAACACACATTAAATTACAGTAACCCACTCTATGTACTTTCAACCTAAATCATCGACGAGTGAGAGACAAGTAGAAAAAAATATTTTGTCAAATGGAGGGATGTAGCAAAGTGAAAGAACTCAAATTAGTAATGTCTTCTTCCATCAACTTGCAGCGTAATGCTATTCACTATCAATGCTCTTGCTTACAAGCAAGAAAATAAACGAAATGCAGAATGTGCTTATTGTCATGCAGCAAGACTGGGGAAATTAAACATCATCATGTAGTGCACATGTGGATAGACAAAGAACGTTCAGTAAAGTCTCCTCCATGTTTATAATGGGAAACGAGTGTGGAAAATATGGTCATGTTACAATTTGAACCTTTTTTCTGAGTGAATCTGCAACTTTTGTGTCGAGGATCAACTTCATTATTATTCGTCTGTCATAAGATTGGGTTGGAAACCATGTATCTAAGTGCCAGAATTCATGCTTATCTGTCAACTAGATGGACCAAAAGGATGGAAAATATCAACCAGTTATCAGCTATTCTTTTCATTGACATTTTGTTTAATAAAATTCTACATTGATAGTGATCACATCACAAATTCACAGTATTCTCAAAACAACCAATCATGATGTAATTGGCAAAAAGTATGTGGAAAATAATTTAGAATACCATTGAAGTGAATAAATTTATGCAGTCCATATGACAAGATATAAAGGACAAAGCAAAGCACCTATCTCCTTTTCCCTACTTTTCTATATGTCTCTCGGCTACTCCCACTTGTCTTTTCAGCAAAATGCTTACAAAGACTGGGGATTAAAAAGTCTATTTTCTTCCCTCAGCTCCCAAGGACAAACTTCTTATATTTCTTGCCAAGAGAGATAACTTCCGTTATCCATCTCACGCACTTCCTTTCAATTACAATTTATTGTTGGAGTGCCAATGTGAATATATAAGCAAATAATTCTTACATATTTTATTGTTGCTGTCCTTTCAACTTGAGACTTTTACGCAATAAACTTTCTTGTCCTTTCTGTTACTTTAAACCATCTTCTCAATAACTCCATCTCATGCTTTTAAATCACTTTTGCCTTTCATCTGACTTTTCTCCATAATAGATGCTTGTAATGCATCAGTACTCCCTACCATTTATCCTCAGCACTTCAAGCTTTTTTTCACCCTTCTAAATAGGTGTTGTCTTTCTCTCCTTTGGTCTTTTTCTCTAATAGCACTTTATGTCATCCTCCTTCCCTCTATTATGCTCTATTCATATTTTGTGTATATTCCCACCAACATCTCCATCAATTTTCTTAATCTCTTTTTTTTTACCTGCATGCATCATTCTCAGGCTCCTCCAGGCCGAAGTGTCCGTCAAACTCCAGGTGTATGTGGCTCCCTGGCGGTGACTGCAGTTTCCATGACAACAGCAGGTTGCGAGGATAAGCGTTGGGGTAGCGTGGGCTTTGGATGTCTCCACCCAATGGCGTTACCGTGATGTTTTCCTCTTTGCTGTACAAGTCTGTGGTGAGGCGATTGCTGTGTGTTAGTGGTTACAGCTTATCAGTTAGTTAGTCAAGTTCACAGACACATGCACAGAAAATAATATTTCACAAACTTATGGATACTGGTACGAATACACGTTAAAACTTACGAAGACAGACAATTTGATGCAACTTCAACAATTATGATATAGAAACACATGAAAATTTTTTTGAGAAACTACTCAGATTTGTTGTTTGTTTTTGTCCTCAGGTCTATTCAGTTTTGGCAAGGGATATTCTTTCTATTTCATTTTCTACTGTTTTGATTGGAAATCCAATTTAAAGCAGTTTTCCAGACATTACTAGAGCTCGAGTTTACAATATTAATGTAAGCCATGCAGCTATTATTTGATTAGGTTGTCCACTAAAATCCCGGAAACATGCAAAATGGACTTTCCTTTTAGCCTTTTATCATGTCATTCCCTCCCCAACAACATGCTCCGCGGGTTGCTTTCACTCATTCATGCATATTTGAGAAATCCTTGAATTTCCTGTCGAAGCCACAGAGGGGAGCAAAAACAGCTGCTAATGCATAGCACCACCTTTTCTGCAAAACTCCTCCCCCTCCATTGCAGAGCTGTTTTGAGTTGTTTTTTTCTATATACAGCATTTTCAAAACAACTGAAGGTAACACAGTTATTTGATAGTGCTATAAAAGGGTTCCTTGTGTCTGAAAATGACATGATACCCCCCCTTTAAGATTGTGTGTAATAAATGCTCATTACTACGGATAAACACCACACATGTCCACTAGCCCTAACTAACCAATGCAGTCATAAATTTAATCTTAATATCACATAATAAAGCTTTATCGCCCTCACATAACTGACACCACACACATACACAAACACACACATTTACTGAGAAGGTCAGGCCGTGTGCTGAAGTGGGCTGACAGGGCTGTATTTTCTGAGTGGTGTGTGTGTTTTTTGCAAGAGAGCTGAATGCATAATCAAGGGACCACAGTGAGCACCCCTGAGAGATGATGATGAAGCTTTGGCCTTCTCCACCCCTTCACTTCAAACTTTGCTTAATTTCTCCTCCCATCCAATCTCTCCTTTCCTCTTCCTCCATGCAGATTGATTCTTGTCTCGTTGGTCATTCTGCGGTATTTGCTGATTCTAGTTGCACCCAGCACCACTTCTAACAATGAACAGCGGAAAATGTCATTTTAGACCAGAGTTTTGTGCTTATGAGAAAGTGCAACTGTGTGAGGCACATATGTGATGGTGGTGAATTTGTTTGTAATGGAATTACTACCCCCTGCTGATCAGAGGTCTTGACTGTGTGGGTGCATTCAGTCATTAAAGTGCTTACATGTGAGGAACTTTCACCAACTAATGTCTCAGGGAAACATAGCTCTGACTATGTGTCTCACAATATTGCTCATAAAGTTATTTTTGTTTGTGCACATATCACTATAACAATATCCTTGAATACTGCATGGTCATTTGATAGTCTGCATATTTTTTTAACAAATAAACTTTGAGTATTTGCAGATAAATCCACGTTAGTAGTTCCTGTTTGTGGTCATTTATGCCACTGATCAGCTCAAAGGTAAAGCATAAAAGAGTTTAGGATGTGTGCACGTGCGTGCATATCAGTGTTTATCCTAGGTTTTTGGCTTTGGGGTGGCGGATTGCGCAACTGGGGGGGTTGATTAATAATGGGGACGGAGTGTTAATGACCGCGCCCGATTATTAACAATGGTGGCCGATTGTTGAAGGCAAGAAGTTAAACTGGAACTTCTTGGGAGGACAGGGTGCCCTGCTAATATAATGGTAAGGGAAACACTGTATAGCCATCTATGTGCACAGGTATGAGTGTGTCTGTGTGAGCATCAGGAAGAAGAAAGACAGAATTGAGAAAATATGCAAATATGCCTGAGAAGCACTGGTCTCTTTAGGAGGCTGTACCACAGTCACATCATTGACCTTAATATAAATCATGCAGGGATGTCAGTGACACTAATGCAAATTAATGCAAATGGTATAACGATTAGGAGAGAAGTTCCTGTTAAGTATCAGCTGGGAGAATTGACAGTGATAGCTACATTTTTACTGACAGCTTGACTTTTGGGTACAGGGCTTATGGACAAAAGGATTAAGCAGAAACCTGAGGAAAACCTGGAGGCACAAAATAAACTGCAGAAGGGAAATATTCCAACAATAATGCAGTTTGTTTAATTTTTGCAGCATATTGCTGTTGGATCTGAAACTTAACATGACCAACCTTTAGCTAAAATTGTGTTTTGATAGTGTATTAATAACTTGTGATGCACGATTTATGCACTTCCTTTGCATTCCCTCCCACCCACTTCCTGCAGCCTGAGTTTGTTATTTTCCATGCTGAAGGTCAGAATAAAGGTTACAAGTGCTTCAAAGCTGCATCTGATGTACACCCTCTGATTCAGTGAGAGCTAAATATTTAAGTTAGTGGCTTTATTAGCCTACATTTCATTGCATTGTTTTAATGCACCCAATTTATTTAGTGCCTTTAAGGATTGACTCAATAAGGTAACTATGACAGTAATACTTAAGAGTACACTGCTAAAAAAATAAAAGGGAATACTTAACATAGCTTAGATCTTGATAAATGAAATATTCTAGTTGAAAATCTTTATTAATCATAATTGGAGTGTGTTGAGAACAAAATAACATGAGAATGATCAATGGAAATAAAGTCATTAACCCTAGGAAGTCTTGATTCAGATTCATACTCAAAGTAAAAGTGCAAAGATCAGAGCACTGGCTGACCCAACTTCTCTGCAAATTCCTCAAGACAATTCAAAATTAGGTTCAGTATCGTGTGTGGGCTCCATGTGCCTGTATGCACTCCCTAGAGTCTGGGCTGCTCCTGATGAGACAACAGATGTTCTCCTGAGGGATCTCCTCCCTGACCTGGATCAGAGCATCAGTCAGCCCTTGGACAATCTGAGGTGTGACATGGCGGTGGTGGATAGAACGAGACATGATGTCCCAGAAGAGCTGGATGGGATTCAGGTCTTGTGAACGGGCAGGCCAGTCCAGAGGATCAATACCTTCGTCATGTATGAACTGCTGACACACTCCAGGCTGAGCATTGTCATGCATCAGAAGGAAACCAGGTCCTACTGCAGCAGCATATGGTCTGACAATTGGTCAGAGGATTTTATCCCAGTACATAATGGCAGTCATGGCACCTCTGGCTAGCACATGAAGGTCTATGTGGCCCTCTAAGGATATCCCTCCCCAGACCATCACTGACCCACTGCCAAACAGGTCCTTCTGGAGGATGTTACAGGCAGCATTTTGTAGGGCTCTGTCAGTGCTCCTTCTGTTCCTCCTTGCACAAAGGAGCAGATAGTAGTCCTGCTGCTGGGTTGATGCCCTCATACGTCCCCCTCCTTTCTACCAACCCTCTTTCTCTTTCCTCCACTTCTACCTTTCTCTCGACAGCGATCTTTGGTTGTAAA
>JAOXYM010000009.1:20840620-20853091 GCA_028567055.1 Leptatherina wallacei | reverse complement strand
TTCTGCAGCCGCGGATCGGACCGCCAGGGTCCCCGCCTTTGGCTGCCACCCAGCTCGCTGCGCACCCGACCCCTACGATATTTTTTTGTTATTTGCCTATATGTGTGTGTTGCTGGTAGTGTGGAAAAAACTGTTCAGTTGTGGTTTTTTACAGAAGAAATAGGCATCAAAAAAGTCAAGTGGCCTTAAAAGGCCCATTAATTCCTGTATTTGACTGAAGGCAGTCTGCCAAGGAATTTACTGTATGTGACAGAATAGTGTAACACATGCATTCATTACCATCCCTCTCTGCATTCAAATTATTCAGAAAATTAATCATGTTTTCTTTGTTTTTTACTTCTTTAGTGGAAACCTATTTTGCAAATTGCAATGGTTTTTTCTTTTTCTTTCTTTTTTATTAGTTATGCGGGGAAGGTTTTTCGGTAATTTCTTAGTTAATATTCATGTACTTAAATTTTGCACTCACACTGCAGGGAGCCACTTCTGACCACTGAGCATCTCCACTTAAGACGCTGGAGTTCATGCGCCTTGTATTCGTCTGTGCTATGTCTGCTGTTTTCAGGGATCAAACTAATGATCTTCTTTTCACATTTAGGTCACTGCCACTGAAATGGGGGATAATTTAACTGTGGCAGCATTCATTATTAAAGATATCTTCAGATCTTCAGGTTTTTAAAAAATATAGAATTACCTTGATTTTTCAAAATTTCACAATACTCATATACAAAGCACTTGGTCCTCAGGGATGCTTGATGACTTTAATTCAAATACACCTGCACAATGCAGGTGTACACTGATGGTATGTAGAAAAAGTAAAAAGGCAGTGAACGAATCAGTGGTTTGACCTACATTGTGCCCATATTTGACCAATATTTACATTTGATCACTGTTAATCATGTTAGAATATGATTGGTCTTACCTTTACTCGTCAGGTCAAAAATGGCCACACACACACAAACTACAGAAACGTGCCACACAAATGTTAAACAATCCTTTGAGGCAATCAATGCAATCAGTTGTTTTCTGTAACTTTCAATCAGACTACTACACCTGTTGACAGGTATTTTGGCCCACTGCTCATCAGCAAAGTGCTCTCATTGGTCCTGGACCGTATTGTTTGTTTGTTTTTTATTATTTTTTCAGCTCAATTGAATTAACAAACAATGTCTTATTTCACTAAATTATAATTTAGCAAATTTATATTTATTATCACTTTTTTAAGTCTCCAGTTATTTAAATTACTATTAAGAATTCAGAGGATACGACTACCATCATTACAATTATTAATTTTAGGTTAAAATTTCAAGACTACAAAAAAGGTTTCAAACTTTGCTTCATTCACTGCAGAAGTGTTCATATGTGACTCTTTTTCACATGTGTAATTTAAAAATAATTTCAGTATTTGTTCTTTTTGGACTTGAATGACTTAGGAATTGTACAATGCTAAACAGTTTATGGTTGGGGTGATGTACTTAATTATTTTTGCTGTGAAAGATGTGCCTGTATCATTTTATACAAGAAAATATTTTTGAGACAGTAGAAATGAATTTTTCCATTTGTTCCTGAATACAACACCACACTGCATACATCACTTTCAAGCAGGGAAAGGTCAGACAACTTGAACATTATAGTGTACCAAAAACAGCATGACTGGCTTTTGTTTCTTCCATCAATTACTGAATAAAAATAAAAACTGTTTTTTGCAGTGTCCCACCCCCAAGACAAACAAGCAGGGCAGCAACTTGTGTTCATATTCCAATTCTTTACCAGCTAATTATGCAATCCCCTTTGGCTCAGTGCTGCATGATTGGCAAAAAATAATTACATGGAACAAATATAAATTGTGTATTCTACTGAGCTAAAAGAGCTGAACTGCTACCAGTCTAAACACTGTTCTGTCCGTTACCGTCATTTCTCTTTTTGGACCTCCAGGCACTCTGAAAGAAAGCACCCACTTACATTCACTTAGTCCTATATAACATTTTACAGCATAATCCTACATTCGAGTCCTTGGAGTTCATATATTTTGGACGTAGTTTCTTCATAGTTTCTTTTTAAGAGGAATAAGTAATCACATCTGGTTTTTGTTGACATGCATATACAAAATAAGTAGTTGAAAAAGTTGTGTCTGATTGAGGAGTGAATAATACATGTAAATGAAATACAGACAGCAAACATATTGTCTACATTCAGTGCCCTGCTGAGTCAACTGGGGTGATCAAACATTCATTCTTGCATACATACAGTATTTTCTCTTTTTCTCTAATTATCTTCTTTCTAAAGCTTCACCATCCATCTTATGCATTCTATTCTTGCTTTCCTCTGTGCACAGAGCTTAACACACTTTCCTCCAAACTTTCTATTTAAGTGCAGCAGGATGAAGGTTCAACTCTACAAATCTTGTATTTGTTTTAAGAGGAACTGTATTAGAATTGGGAATGCCTTACATTCACTGAAATTTACTGTTCTTTTTATTTCACATGTCGCTTTTATTTATTTCTTCTAGTGTTACCTTGATGCTCGGTTGATGCTATAATGTTTCATTTTTGGTGTTTTTAGGCTTCTTTGAGCCAAATCTTTCTTGTCCCTTACAACTACCTTTCGTCTAATTCTTGTTTCTACCCATCTGTTTCCTTCTTCTCTGTTATCTTTCTTTATGCCTCATCTGATTTATTTCCACTGTGATTTCCAACCTCTGCTTCTCAACATCCCTTACCTCTGACTCTCTTTCCCCCCGTTCTACCCCATCCTCAGTGACTTTAGTCCTCTCGCTCTCTATCCCTCCATGCCACTTCCCATTTTTTTCTGTCTATAATCATCTTTCGTGTTTTTTAATTTCCCTGGCAGACTGTTCCAGTGATGGTCCATTTACTCAGAGGCTTTTAATTAGGAGAAAGCAGATTAGAAAAGCCACTCTCTACCTTGCTAATAGTGAACACTCATGCAACACCCACCAACACCGAGCCACCTGTGCGCAGGTGCATAAAGTAAAGACAATGTGATAGGGGATTTGTAGGAGATTTATTCTTGTGCAGTTATGACCAGGATCCATACAGTAACTTTGTTTGCATCTCAAACAAGGAGCTGCTAGAGACACATAACACATGTTTGAATTGATCAATACAGCTACACTGAGCTTCTGTTCTATAATTATTTATTTTATAACGGACAGTTTACATATCTTAGACAGTCTATGAACTATGAGCCAAATTCATTTCACAATCTTTGAGTATTTTTTAAAAACTCATTTAGGCCAGCTGTGCATTGCATACCATAGCAAGTGGAAAGGAATATCACTTCTCTCTACAGCCCTTTCACATCAGCAGGGCTCAGTTCCCAAACTTCATTTTGAACGTGATCCGACTGAACAAAAATTGGTTTGGAACCTAAAAAGTTGGTTCTCAACTGGAACCAACTTTTTTAGTGGTTGTTCATTGCAATTTGTGACATCATCAGTGAGCAAAGGCTGGGTTCACCCTAACGGCAGATCAAATTTCGATGAGCTTAAGAAAGTGAAGAAGAAAATACTGTAATAGTAAAAAGAAATGGGCAAAAGTGATGCGGGACGTTGTGGTACATGTCCATCTTTTGAGCTACTGGAGTGATGGGTCATTGACCAACAACCGAGCGCTGAATTCAGCCACTACAGCACCCACAACCAAAGTAGAAACGGGCCAAGAATCACCTCCCACCCTTGGGTCTTCCACAAATGAAGATGGTAGGTTGACACATACAAGGGGGAAATTTGCAGATAATCAATATGATCCAAATTACTTCCAGAAAGCAACAAGGTTCTTGGACTGCAGAGCCAGAACAACAACCAGAGCAGTGTCTGTCTGAAAGCACTGAAAGATGTCAGTCCATTATGATGAATGGAAATGAATTCCTAATTGTATGTAAAGGTTGGGAAATTTCCATTTTCCTAATAAAACCTTAATGTTAATTTCAAGGAACAATTGCATATATTAAACTCTGGCTTAACTTATGTATTTGATGCTATGTGAATGCAACAGGAGGTCAGATTCATTCGAACTTTCCTCACAGCTCATGACAGCTGTTGAGTAGTTTTGGGGCTTTAAGGGTTTTTATAAAAACATTTAAATGATTTTCTTGAAGCACTGTGATGACTCATTGAGCAGACTGAGGAGCACAATCACAATAAAACTTGTTCCTTTTAAAGTTGTTTCATCAAAGAAAAGCATATAGGAATTCAACTTGATCATGTAAGCAGCCAATGGTGAAAAGAATAAATTATGACTCATGGATAATGATCTTTGATTAATATGTGGGAGGAAAAAAACCAGCTGCAACTGTTATAACCTAACCCATTGTAAGGAAAATTATATCCAATCCATGAACAAAATACGTCATGGACTGTAGATATTCAACATTAATTTTACTATTTTGCAAAGAAAATCAGTTGCTCACCTTTCCTCTGACCACATCAGTGCTAAACAGCTAAAGCTGAAGCATTTCATGTATAGTTTTGATCATGTCATAGCAAATATGGCTGATCCACACTCACTGTGCTGTTAGCAAAACTCTGAATATTAATCCAAATTGAATCAAAGGGGTTTATCATACTGGATTAAAAAGTTTACTCATTCTGCAAGCAAATTCTGCCTTCCTTCTGCAACCACTGCAGCAAAGTGATAAAGTCTTGTCTAGATGAGATGAAATGTATGTTGCTTACTCCCAGCACCTGTCAGAATATAAACATAGCTCTTCAGGCAGAGGTCTTTATGTATGCCAATGTGTATGTTTGTGGCTGAGTCTTTTTAACATCCTGACTCGCTCATCATATTTTTGTTATCATCCAGTTTGCAGAGTGCATCTGTGTTGTTACTTAAGCCAAATTACTTTTTTTAATCAGATTGATTGCTTTCTTTTTTGCTTTCTTATTACAGGTGCATGTACACATTTAACTAATGCATCTTATTTTTGTGTGTAATTCCTCCTAATGATATGCATGAATATGGATTTATTTCTTCTCCTTTCATGCCCAGCAGGGAGGCAGAACAGGATCCAGAAATATTGTAAGAAGGAACATCACCACTAGTTCTTTGTATTGCAGAACAACAAATCCACCATCTCATACAGTGCAGCAATGTTTTAGTCTTATTTAAATATAATTGTGTTGTGACTTTCCACTTTGTTAAGAATTTTACAATTTTTACTTCTTTTGAAAGTAGATCAACTTGTGTAAAGAGTGAAAAAGTGCAGTGTACCACTGGAATTTGCATATACTCTCAGTTTTTGAAATATATGTAAAGTAGCAATAAATGTGTTCTGACTTGTTTGCATTACAAGAAAACTTAGTTTAAAAAAACAAAACAGAAAATGAATTATTAAAACAGCAGAGTATATAAAAAGTAAGTTTCAAAGTCATACAAAACTGAGCAGTGTTCCTTGCGCTGATGTGCAGGGGACACTTCCACTGAGGTAGCCAACCAATAAAAATCAGTGCAGCATAAACGTCATTCTCTATGCTGCATAGACCCATTTGTGATGCCCCATTTCAAATAGTTTATTGACTAGATTAATCCAATATCTCTCTGTCTTTACTCCTTTGAAATTTAAGTATAGCAACTAAAATGCTCCCTGGCCTCCAGGGAAGATGCATTTCCACAATGATGGCAGAACAATTAGCTAGTGTCTGTAGATGGCATAGTTGAGTTGTTTAAAGGCACTTTACATAACCTTCCGATCTTAAACTCTACATTCCAGACTCGTTTGATGGTACAGTTGGTACGTCTATTATGTGCATTTCTGGAGCAACCGCACTACACAACTTCTTCATCCAGAGCGCTACACGACGTTGCGTCCGAGTCTCGCTTCATACATTGCGTCACACGCTAGCAAACGAGTATAAACACACCGCCCGTTTTTAACATGTTCCATGATTCAGCAAAGAAATGCAAGAAGACATCATCAGATGAAGAGAGGAAAAAAACTGAGAAAGGGACAGAACAAGAGATATTACAAGAATCAAGTCTGTCTTTTACTTGCTGGAGAGAGTTCACAGTAAAAGTAAGATGCAAGATGGATGCACAATTAGCCGTCGATAGGAGCACTGAGAAAATTCAAGATTTTTGACCCACCCCAAAAATCCTGCAATCAAAAACTGTCTAATGGCCAGACTTTATATTTCTGTACAATATAGTTCTCAACCTTTGTTTTCATCAGTTATTTACAGGAGATGATGCAGAAGGTATTTTTCATGATAAGATTGGAATTAACTTAACTGCTACTTCTATTGAAGTTTACTGCAGTTGCACTTTGCTCTTCTTTTTCTCTAACTTTCAGTAAACTTTCCATCTGCTCGTTGAAAACACCCACATACACCTCCAAATGCTAAATCAGTGCAACTGTTTATTATTATAGGGACAATGAGTCATACACAGCGAGTGGCTGGCATTTAAAAAAAACATAAGAAGCATCAATCTTATTGTTGCTTCTTAAATTTTACGGATCTCAGCAACACTGCACGACTTGTAGCATATTTAGCACAAAGTTAGACATGAATCATCTCTCTTTTTTGATTTAGCGGAATTATGACTCTTCAACTTTGTTTGGTGGTAATGAAAAGACAAAAATTGTGACTGCTTTTGTTATCAAATTCTTTTATAAACCAGCCAGAAATGGCAATAAAGTTTACTTGGAGTTACCTTTTTACCTTGAAATTTGCCATTTTCTTTTTATTACTAGTAAATTACATTCCACGTTTCTAGAGCCAGTCTGTGACACCAAAGGCAAGGAAGCAGAGCTCTCTGCTTTCCCAACATCAATGCACTTACCAGTGTGCCAACCAACAGGGCAATGGCTCCATGGAATTTCTTTAGACCTTTCCCAAGTGACCCCCATGTAGCAAGGTTCTGCTACCTTAGTGCAGTTTTCCTGTTTCCAGTAAGGTCCTGTTGCCTGATCTTGTTGTTTAATCAGAGAACGCAAGGGTCCAGCTTAGATGGTTTGGGCATCCGATTAGGATTCCTCTTGGGTGCCTTCCTTTCCGAAGTGTTCTGTGCATGCTCATCTGGGAGACGGGCCCTGGGGGTTGACCCAGATTTCCCTAAAGGGACTATGTATCCCATCTGGTCGAGGAAAGTGCAGAGGAGAAGATAGAAAGCATCGCTGGGGAGGTGCATGTATGAAATATCTGCTAAATAATACCGACCCAGTCTCAGATAAGCTGAGGAAATGGAGGAATGGTACATACAGTATAGCATCATTCACCTTGACCAAACAGCTAATTTCACCTTCAGAAGATATACAATGTTTCAAATTTAAAGGAAACATATGGTAGAGACTCCTTTTACTGTGCTGCGCACAACATCTGGACCATTCAGATTTTCAGGGTAAAAAAGTTTTCCAGCTTCCTTCTCATTCCTCTGGCAAGCTTCAACTTCAGATGATTCTGCATTTGCTCTACCTAGAAAGATGTTAGAAGTGCTCCGGCACTTTCTAATGTTGTACATCCTGTCAAGAAAATCTCACTTTCAATTGTCGTTCTTTGATGGTAGAAATTTGTATTTTCTGTTCTCTGAATGCATCATCAAAACAAGCATTGGTGAAATATTGGCCTTTTAAGGCAAGGCAAGTTTATTTGTATAGCACATTTCATGTACAAGACAATTTAAGGTGCTTTACATAAAACATTAAAAGCATTACAGCGGTGGGTCGAGGTCTTTTAAAATGAAAAAAAAACAAGAGAAAGGGAAAGAAAAAGATAGGATATTAGATTAAAAACAGTATTGAAAACATGATCAAGTTTAAAAATTCAAACTTGAAAGAAACAGTGCAGATTTGGACTTTTAAATAGAAACTACTCAAATGCAGCAGGGAACAGATGGGTCTTAACCTGGATTTAAATAAACTGAGTGACTGTTGTATTTAAGCAACAACCCTTAATCTTAGCTTAAAAAAGGATTAAATTAAACACCTTTGTGGAGTGACCTGGTCAGTAGCTGGTGTCTTCTGTGGAGCTGCTTTAACAACTTGAGCTAGTTTAACACATGACTCAAACTATGCCAGAAAGAGGGATGTGCAGCCGCCCAGCTGTTCATGGTCCAAGTGAAGATGAGGGAAATGTAAGTATTTGAGAGTAAAATGGTCAGTTTTATGTGTGTGTGGTTTGAGTTCTTCTGTATGCTCTCTCATACCATAATAACATGCTCCAAGGGTTTTAAAGCACTACAAATCGGTAAAGAAGCAGAACTTGAAGAGAGGGATGGAGTGGAGTGGGTCACTCCATGCCTCCCAAAATGATCTGCTCCACTAGAGGTGTAAATTCATGGAAACCATGTAAATTCATGTGACGTGCTTTGTTAGTATGGCCAAAGCATGTCACAGACATTTCATTACGATCTCAGAAAATTGTGTAGATTTACAAAAAAGGGTGCAGCGCTGTATGTCTCTTATATTCAATTATAATATTGTTGAGTTGTAGTTCATCATATGTAGTTAGCAGGATTTCCACTTCAACAACACTATTTTTAAGACCCACAAGACTACAAAGATCTGCTGCCAAAGCACCAGTGTCTGACAACTCAAGACTCTGAAAGGGATCCTGCTTTCAATGTCCTGATAGGACAAAGCAGCTGCTATAAGAGTGGGGATCTACACATTAGGCAGATTGTTTTAAAGTTGTGACTTATCTGGGTATGTGTGAATGCAAACATACTTGATTTAAGTGAATAAAATGGTTTTTTGTTATTGTACCAGGGTGTCTGCCGGCACATGGACAATAATCCCACTGTAAGAGCAAATATCTCCAGAGCAACGGTGGGACAACACACACAAATATACATTCATGCAGACCCACAAATGGATTCCAGCTACTTGACTCGGTTCAAACACTAGTAACTTTTCTCAGGGTTCTCTTGGAACTACTGTATAGCCTTGAAGCTTGGTTCTGTGTGTCACTTGAAGCCAAGTTGCACTGTTTACTATTTTGGTGTATTACACTTTGATAATGCTCCAAATTCTGTGGCTCTTAAAGGTAGGGTAGGAGATTCTGGAAAAACGGTTCAAGCGCGCTACATTTTGAAAATACACAATTCAAAAGTCCAAACCCCTTTCTTCAGACTTACCCCCAAAGCCACACCACAATCGGGATTTAAAGGGGATTTTAAGAAATATTGTAAAAAAATGCTCCCATAAAACATCAAGTTATTATTTATATTTATTTATTTTTAATTTTAGAGTTCATTTTAAGATTATTTTATTTGTTTTTAAATCCTTAAATGGTCTGGCCCCACTGTACCTCTCTGAGCTGCTTTCCCCGTATTTGCCAACCCGGTTCCTCAGTTCAGCTCCTTTTGGAGGCACCGAGGTTTAGGCGGAAGCTTAGAGGGGATTCAGGCTTTGCGGTCACTGCTCCTAAACTGTGGAACTCTTTTCCACTACAGGTTAGAGAAGCCCCATCACTGTCCATCCATTTTTAAAACCCGCCAGTGTTTTATTGTTTTTATTGTTTTATTGTTTGATCATTTTACTGCTATTGTTTCTGATTTTACTTTGCCCTTTATTTTATTTCTATGCTGTGTTCAGCACTTTGTTTCAACTCATATTGTGTTAAAGTACTCTATAGATAAAGTTGAGTTGAGTTATGTTGTTCAGCTGTCAAAATTAACAGCAAATGATTCTGTGAATTTTAATCCAAAGCTACAAGTCTGAACAGTTTTGAGTTATCGAAAAGAAAATGACTCAGTGTACTGATTCACTCTCCACTTCTCTTCATTTCATTTCCACTCAGCCTCAACCAAAATGATGAAAATAGTGGAAAGTATGAAAAAAGTGAATATATTTTGAATCAGTGCATGCCAAGTTCGTCTGCTGAAACTCTCAGCAGTTTTAAATCAGGGTCAAAAACTTTTCTATTTGCCACCTTTTATCAAAACAAGTGACAATTAATTTCAATTTCTTGTATTGTATCCTATCCTATTTGAGTTTTTTTCTGTTATTATTTCATTTATTTTATTTCCTATAAAAATTTGTTTTTAATGTACTTTTCAATGCTTCTTCTGCACCCTGCTGTAATGCATCTTATGTTTTATGTAAAGCATTGTCAATTGTCTTGAACATGAAATGTGATATACAAATAAACTAGTTTTGCTTTGCCTTGTTATGACCTAGACATTTGTCCCTGCAGGTGGACAGACGTATGTGCATTTATTACTGACTTCACTGGGTTAAAATCCACAGGATGAATACTGAAGTTTCCAGGACTACACTCAGATTTATATTACATTAGATGAAAGAGAGAATCAATGAGTCCACCACAATAAACATGTTCAAGATGCCAGCACATCATAGTCATTTAAAGGCATTTATGGTATATGCCACAATCACAGAATAATGCAGTATTTATATGGAATTTAAATCAAGTTCTGTGAAATTGTTCCTCGACGAGCATGAATTCAGTTTGCTGATGAGAAAAATCTGAATAGAGACTGAGGGTAGCCACACAAACGATATTGAAAAGCATAACAACAGCAATAAACATCTTCTAATGTCTTTGGGTCAATACTTTGGGGCAGGAAGAGTTACAAACGATGGTTTAGGTTGAACTCATTATTGTTTTTTGTATAACTTTAGAATCCCTAAATGTTTGGCATTTTGGTGTTCAAAAATCTTCACACACTTATTTTTATACTGGCAGCCCAGTCTCGTGGTAAGACATGAAGTTTACACAAAAGGTAGGCAGGCCATGATGTCTAGTATGAAAATGAAAAGCTCAGCAAGTGGTATTTATTTTGTCAGAAAGCTTTCAGTTTGATACCGCAGTTACATAAAGATGTCTAGTACTGTTTTTAAATGGCACTTAAATCCATCCATACCTTGATCGGACAGTGCACATTGGTTTCCCCTATTGCGTCCCTAAATGCTTATTGGCATACACAACCACATTTTATGTATCAAAGTGCCTATGAATACAAAATAGTCATTTGTTGCTAACATCAAAGACAATGGCTTCTATTTTGTCTATTGGTAAGTTCAGGCAACAAGCACAATTTGTTTGAGATTACTAACATAGTATAGTTTGATTATAAGCATATAAAAGGGTGCTATCTCACATAAAGTAGAATATTATGTGGACCGCAGTCAGAGGGCAATTTCTGCCTAATCATAACCAGAACAAGTCTAAAAATGCTGTAGTTCATGTTGAGAAGTCAAGCTTTTGAGCAGAGGAAGCAGATAGAGAACAAGAGGCCAATTAAGCTACAGTTTGTTCCAAAACAAGACAACCACTCACCCTGTCTCTATATCTTTATCTGTCCCACAGCTTCAAAACTGCATTTATGGACCACTGACTTTTAGTGTCTCTCTTGTGAAAAAAGTACATACACTAATATTATAAATGTTCTTTTTTTCAAGTGTTAACATGAGGTGCAAATGCATTAAAACAAAGTTAGTAAGATGCACAGTCTATCAATACTATAATAGAATTGCTACTATAAAAGGATAATCACACATACAGTACGAGCACAGATGATGCCTCTTTGGCAAACTCTTCAGAGTGTCTTCTTTACAGAGTGTGAAGTTTCTAAAGTGCCATTCTGTCTGTGAATGTCAGTCTTCATGCTTTCCATTCCTTGAAAAGGTCAGCACTACATTTAGAACAGAAAAAAAGAAGAAACAATACTCGAGGCTGTCTTTTGGAGTTTATCTTTGATGTATTAGTCATCATGTGTGTTGTCATGCAGTTGTAAATTAAGTAATTTAAGACTTATGGTGGTAACTCTGGTTAGCTTTATTCTCATTCCTTAATTTAAAGAACAAACAGACCAACAGTAAATGCAGATGGTCCAATTTTGTCTGATCATATGTCAATATTTTCTACATAGCTTCTTTATCTTGCTCAGGGTCACATTGGGCTGTCCCAGCTGATATTGAGCAAGAGCCTCTCTGTCAAATTTTGATCTGTGTTGGTGTCTTTTTGAGAGACATGAAACAGTCTGCTGTTTCGTGTTTGCAGGCTGACATACTGTAAATGTCACTACAAGCCTCTGGCTTGCAACTGTGCAAATGTTCATAAATGCAGTATGCATGTTGCATGTTTGTGCGCAGCAGTCATCTTTCCAGACACACTGGTTGGGCAATACTTTATCAAACCCACAGATATGCACAGGTGTGTATTCACTTCCTCACCACCTGTGTGAAAGAATGATACAGGCAAATTCATTTTGTTAGCATGTCACAAAAAGCAAAGTATTCAAATGTGTTGATAATATGTACAAGCATACAGGACAACATCTTTCTTTTACTTTCAAACATAAAAATGTATAATTTATCCAACCAATTATGCTTTTAACACTTCCCTACCAAGCCAGTTTAGGTTAAGACCATTATTAGTGTAATAACTTGTACAGATCTAAATATACCACCGCTTATCACTGTCTATCTATCTATCTATCTATCTATCTATCTATCTATCTATCTATCTATCTATCTATCTATCTATCTATCTAT
>JAOXYM010000009.1:20787004-20799401 GCA_028567055.1 Leptatherina wallacei | reverse complement strand
ATATGCTGGGCATTTGTAAATAACTTATTTCAATTGAAATAATTAAACATTTGAGTAAAAGTAATTCTAAGATGCCAATACAAGTAAAATGAGTAGGGGAAGTAAGTCATACTTTACATGAATATATTTATAATTATGATTTAATCTGTTTTATTGAAATGAATCTAACATAAACAGTGCTGGTCTAAGAATTGAACACTCTCACACATTAATTTTGAATGAGTGGTACTGCAAAAACAGTGAGAGTAGCACTCCAAGATTTTTTCAAATCCATGTAATGGAGAACTATAAATGAAAATAAAAGTAGCATAATTTATTTAAAGCGTCAAATCCGATTCACTTCAGAGATCAAATCCAGTTTAAAGCTACCAGTGCCAGTATAATGAAATCATCACTTTGATTTTGATGCTGCTTGTTCAGGTGTCACATCAATGGCAGTTATCAAGGTTAATGCCTGAGAGCAGCTTAAGGCAAAATGAAAACTCCCATTTCTTTGATGGATTAAACTTCAAATGGAGTCAAAGGAAAAAAAAAAAATATATATATATATATACTTGATGGAATTTCAACATCAAAAAAAATCTACTAACAGCCAAATATAAACTACAATATCACATTCATACTATGAAAACATGTGATATAGTCTAACAGAAACACCGTTGGTTTTAATTTATACTGCTGAAAATGTAGTTTTATCTTTTTTTTAAATTGTTCTGTATTTTAGTTTCATTAGGCTCAAGCTATTTATAGGCACATCCTTATAAAACCTGTCATTAAATTACTATAATTTATGATGATTCTATGATGATTTCATCATAAATTTGAGGTTGCTACATCAGGTTTTGGAATGACGTTCGTTTTGCAAAATACTTTTGTCCTGTTTTTCAAAACAGGATAAAAGAGTTGAAGCATAAAAATCCACTTTGATTTACATTTACTTGAAGACAGAGTAACTCTCCTATTATTTGCTGTGGCTTTTGAGGGCTTATTACTAAACAGCTAAGTTCATAAAGGCTGCTTATACACCTGTCTTGTTTGATTTGGATTTTAAAACTGAGCTATGTGGAATTTGTTTATTTCAGATTTAAAATATTTTCTGGACTGTGGTCCAGATCAAATAGCTGAAATATACTCTGACAAGGTGTTGGTATTGGTCAGGATTAAACTGAAATATGGTACAGTATATATAAATGTCAAACTTTAAAAGATTATTTGGATTTTTTTTAATATTAAGAGGATTTTTTTGTGTTTTTATTTTGCAATTTCCCAAAAATGTTCTTTCTAACCTCAGCACTTCTTCCCAAGCAGTTTGTTTCCTTGCTTTTGAGGAATGGCATCAGTTTTGAATGGTGAGAATACAATTTGCTGACAATGTAGTCCCTACATGCCATGGTAAAAAAAAACTAATAATGCAAGTTTTTAATTGACAAGCCTAATTGTTATGTTTCTATAATCAACCCTAACCACCTGACCAATGAAAATTGAATATGAGAAACATAGGGCTTCCTTAACTGAGAAAAAAAATTTGCTATAGACAGTCTGAGGATTACTTACATTCTTACATTAAGACAGTTTCACATAATGCACAATGTAGCTATTATTATCATTGTTGGTCAATTTAAGTGTAAGACCTTTTTGTATTAAGTTGTACTTATTTTATAGTTTCGTGTATTTGTTGAGAAACTGCACTGTGGACCAATGTAGCTATTGTGTAGAACACTTTCCACTTAACCAATTCAAAGATAATTGCCTCGGGCAAGTGGAAACCACTCATGTCATGCTTTGGGTAAGCTATTGAGGCATCTTTCTGTCTGTGGTTTTACTTTTCCCTTCAGAGGAATGGGTCACTTTTAACTCAGTCATTCTGAGATATTTCCTTTATCTTGTGAAAAAATATTCCTGTCCTGATGGGAGTGGTGTCTTCCAGATTAAAAATGCCCCACGGTGTCAAAGGAGGCTGCTGAATGGTTTGATGAATGATGAAAATTATGTAAATCATAAGCTACAGTCTTCAAAGTCACCAGATCAGGTCATATGGCCCTGAGATACTTATCTCACCTGGGGCAGCAAGACAAGAGCAAACAATACGCATGACACTTTTAGTAACAGTTAAATGTGGGCTATTGTGTTCCCTGTGTTGAGCTAAAAAACAGAGCAAATGTATGACAAATACAGCTATAGCCCTTTCTGCCTAGAGACAACGTTACACAACACAATCTGCTATTAAATGTTTATTGATAATCTTACTTTGTGTGCATCTTTTTTCTGTTGTAGATGCATTAAATATTCTAAGAGATTTTCATCTTTTAGTTTGCCCCACTCTACACACATACACACACTCACTGGGACCAAAAGACAACCATCTCAGTCTTAATTGAAAGATGTAATCTTGGAAATGGAAGCCATGAAACATTCAGGCAGTGAGCATGTGCATGCGTGAGTGTAAATGCGTGTTTGATGCATGTGGGTAAATCTCAACAGACTCACTCTGAGACACTTTGGTATGAAAAGAAAGAAAAAAACACTGATGACCCCCCCCCCCCATGTCTCCTTTCATCTTCCCTCTTCATTTTTACATTTACTTTCTGAATCATCTTCTTTTCCAAGCCCAGACAAAAATGGTGGCATTTTGCACTAGCTACATTTTTTGTGTATGATCACAACATTTCAGATCCAAAGTAAACCAATCTCATCCCTCACTCATGTTTTGTCAGTGTTGATAAGGTTGTGAAAGGCTGCATTTCGAATCAAATGTCTTTACTTCCAAACACTAATCAAGTAATTTTGGTGCCTTCAATAAAAAGAACAGAAAAACAACTTCTAAACCCGAGATTAAACATGTGATGAGTGCCTCAAGTACTTCTTATTATATACTGTATGCTCATTCTGTATATGCAGTGCTAGTTCTCCACGACACACGGATGAGTATACTGCAGAGTTTTTGACTACCATAAGTCGTAGTATAAATAGAGTAGGAATAGAGTTCTCTTCTTTTGCTACAGTTGAATTCTAACTTTAATTCTTATGAGATCTAGGAAGAGAAAGACTGAAGGAAAGAAAAAAAAGTGCAACAGTTGTAAATAATGGGATAAAAATGATTACAAGTCAGGACAGATGATACAAAAGGTAGTCAATTTGGAATTACTTGCCTCATATGGTCAATAAAAATGATAAGTAGCACCACCTGAAGGCTCAGAGCATTGCATCTTAAGTCTTTGTACATGACAGTTTTGTTTTTAAAACCGGCATAGTGCTCATATGAGCATTTTATTCATGGAAGAAAAAAGGGGTTTAAACTATGGAATCCATATTTGTCTTGAAAAGAAAGGAGGGATCACAGAAAATTCTGAAGTTATGAAATGCACATTTTTAGATGGATTTTTTTTCTAATCTTAAGAAATAATATTTTTAGCTGCTATTTTGGACTATGGGTTCACTATGGAAGTGTTGGGCAAGTTCAAGCTGAACACCATCTGAACTGAATTCATTTGTCTTGTCCTTCAAATAATAAGAATTATTTCATGTTCTTTAAACAGACTTAGTATCATCTGAAGAACTTTTTGATGCAGTTTCTTTTGATTTGCCTGAACTGTCACAGGAACTTATTTTTCCAACTCCTGATGCTCTTGTCCATCTGTTTTTCAGCACTGGAGCAGATTGTGAAAGCCATAGTCAGGAGCGTTTTAAGAGGATGTTTACTGTGCTTCTGATTGATGATAATGGTAGTTCTTTCAACTGATCTTTAGGAGATCCCAAACCTTTTGTTATCTCTTTTCATCTTTGTCAGTTTTTTCTAGAGACAGTCCACTGGTCCAAATAGAGCAAGTTCTTTTGTTATGAAGGATATTCATAACTATAGGAGGCTGGCTGAGCTTGACAAATGTACCAAATTCAGTTTCCGTAATCATAGACACATTTACATTCAGAGTTTCTCCTTTGTATTTTCATGGTATTTCCTTTTAGAAAATCAACATTCATGATTGACATAACAATATGAGGGATGTTACACTTTTAAATAATTCAACATTTATGATTTTGAGCTTTTTTTTAATACTCATAAAGTCATGCAATAGTTTCAGAAACTGTTGATACATTAGAATTAAGGGAATAAATTCATGCAACTTTTTGTGCCTCTAATCAGGCAGAGCAGCTCGTATAAATCCCCCATCTTCTCCTTTGGATTCAACTGTCTAATTATAACTGCCTCAGCACAATCTTGTTATTTTAAGACATCGAAGTGAAATGTCCAATCACTGCTGCTCACACTAGTGCCAAGGTTCAATCCCTGTATAGGCTTTCAGAATTGAAGAAGCAGTGCTCCCCACTGTTCATTACAATGACTGTCTCAGATGATCCTCGACACAGGGCCAAATTAAAGGAGAATCAGTGAGTCTGTTACAGATACAGTGACATAATAACTCAACAAGCAGGAAAAGAATCATAGAACAAACTCTTAATGAGGGAAACACAGATCAGAAATTGCTAACAATTTTGCTACGAAACAAGTAAAGACTTCAGCCCTTTGTTCAAGGAAAGGCGCCACACAAGAGCCACAATCTGGCTGCTAATGTTTCCAGAGAAAGGTCCTGTACATGTCTCTGCAGAGAACAATTCAGGTGTTCTGCAACAAAGGGAGCTTTTCTCCATTTTTGTTTATTATGTCACCCCATCAGGCAAACAGAGGAAGAACAGTAGTTTATATGAGTTGTACACCACTTTCACACTGAGCAAGCCCTTCTAGGGAAAGGTTAAGGATTGTGTCAAAGAACACTGTGTAGAGCAAAATCACTCTGTCACTATAGTAGCTTTAGGATAGTTAATTTAGAAACAAACAAAATAATAATAATAATAATAATAATAATGCTATCAATGGATTGTAAACAAAATGAGAATAACAACATGTTAATAACATCAGTGAGTTGTGGTGCAGACACATTTCTTTTCTGCTAAATTTTAAGTTCTTATGATGTCATCTGTTCAAGCAAGTTTTACGACCCATAATAGCATTTGAAAATATGCAACCTCTTGCCATGAGCATGTGAACTTGCTTGTTGAGGCATCACATAACACCTACTATTTTTATATATATATATATATATATATATATATATATATATATATATATATATATATACATAGATATACACAGTATATGTAATTAAGTAACATTTATTTTTATAGTGGTTTTCACAGATAAAATCACAAAGTGCATTACAATAAAATCCACAAAAACAGAACAAAAAATCAGAGCATAAAATGATTACACATTTAAACAAATAAAATTTGAATGTCAGTTCGGAAAGAAGGAAGGATAGAGGGATAAAAAATAAATGTGGAAATAAGATGTTTGGAATGATAAGGGGGGAAAGGGAAAGGGCACAAGAAGGCAAGTGGGAAGATGCTGCAAATGCACGTACAGGAGCAGAGGGAAAGGAAAGAGATGAGAGAGATAAATGAGTCAAAGGAGAAGAGGCAGCGGGGATTTTGCATTGGAATTACACTGACAGTCTGCAAAACAAGAGGGAATTTTACACATAGAGCTTCCTAGAATAGCCTACTGACAAAGAAAGAGTCAAAAATTGTGTGCTGGGTGACTGCAGGAGAAGAGATTATTACATTGTTAAAATGGGAGGAAAGACTTATGAACAGAACAATAAATATCAAGTCAAGGTTGATAGTGACTGAGATGGTCATCATTCTGAAAGAAAAACAGGGAAGAAGACAGTTGAGGGGATGGTCCAGACAGCATTGGGATAGTTTTTTTTTTGGAAAAAAAGGGAGAAAAAAAAACTGCGATCCAGAAAGCAATGGGGAAAGTGTGGGGATGCAGCAGGCAGAGACAAGCTCAGAAAGGGGGCTCTTCTTCCGCTCAGCTGTGTGTCTTGGCCGGCTGTGAAAAGCCGCTCTCTTCCTGTCAGCACAGGAAACCCACAGGGCGCCATTGTACCAAACCCAGGGAGAGAGAGAGAGAGAGAGAGAGAAAGAGAGAGAGAGACAGATAGGGTTGGTGACAGAGAAAGTAGGGATGGAGGGAGCGTTAGAGGTTTGAATAATTCAGTGGATGTATTGATAAAATCAAGTTTATTAAGGTTAGTCTTAGTTGATATTCAGTTTGCACGAATTCTTACAATACACTTAATGTCGTTGTACGTTTGCACAGACACAAAGAGTCAAGTCTCATCAAGTCTAATGAGAGACTGATTTGTGTTTGTTGGACAGATACAGAGACCAAATTCCAAAAAGGACAAAATTAAGCTACCTTCAAGCATGACACTGAGAGTCACTCAAGCTGAGACCTAAAGCCTACATTCCCTTTCCCTCCTCCTTGCTCATGTTGTTGACTAATAAATTGAATTACAAGGAAGTTTTACCTTGGGTTTCTGTTTCACAGACAGTCTATTGTGCTTTTTGGTCACATTGGCCTTGATGTCAGTCAGAGAATAGTTGCCAAGAGTCTGCAGTGATGATTGGTTTGCCTCCAGGGAAATGGCTCTTCCAGGCTGTTTCAGTAAAATAAGAGAATTTTTCATTTCGCTTAACTTCTTTTTGTAACTAATTGAGCAAATCGCTTACTCAGAGGAAGTGGCTCAAGTATCAGTACACAGCTGTGTGTTCACTGGTAGAAAATGGGAATCATCTATACTGAGTCATTCAAACAGGGCATTAATTAATCCAAATTGCACATCACAAGATCACAGTACATGACAATGTCTTATATTTTCAATTATACTGTTTATTTATTAATTAAAACCAGAGGCAAAAATCCCAGCAATAGCTTTTTAATCTATTATTATTATTATTATTATTATTGTTATTATTATCATTATTATTATTATTTGTTTGACCATTTTTGGAATGATACTTCTTCAGAAGGTTTCCACTCTGTTTTATAAAGCATTACGCTGTCACACATATGTCACTTTCCAGACACATTAATGAAGGCATGTGACAATAGTACCATAGAAAGGAAAATTCTATTAGTTATGGGTTTACACGACTGCACTCAGCATCCCATCCCACAGTGTAATAACATGTTGCTCCATCTCCATACTAAATTATATATTATTGTGCCATGATCTATTAGTTGGGCATTTTATAGTGTGTCAGAATAGTGACATGACTCGGGAAATCAGAGTAATTGGCAGCAACATGGTGCAAAAAAGGTGCAAGATTTGAATGCAAGTTGCCATGTTATAGAGCAAATCTGATCTGAAAAGAGAGGTGGTGAGCAAAAGGGAAATACTGAAGAGAGGAAAAAAGGAGTTGATTCATTAAATATGTTGTTGAAAAAAAGCACCCAGGTAGAGTAGCATGGAGATCCTGAGGTATTCCTATATTATAGTTTAGCTTTTTCCCCCCAAAATTCAGTTTTCTCTCTTTTTTTTATTTCCCATAGTAAATACATCAAAAGTTTTCATTCCCATATTGCTATTATTATATGATTTATTATATGGGAGCAGGGGTATTTTACATCTTGCATAATCTTGAACACCCGTGGCTCAGAATACTCTGCATACATGTTAAGGCAGCCTCTTCTGGTCCATCTCCATATCTCAACCACAAGCATTACCACTCCATAAATGTAAAACTCATTTGCCAGTGGTCTCATGCTTTCCAGGAGGTACACGGAGCCCCTCTATTTTACAAAACAGTGGAGTGGATATGTGGCTCACCCAAAAAAGCTGCTGGAGACACAAGGCTCATTGGTGCACATAGAGTATTCATAAATTCCTGCAACAGTGGGATTCTACTCCCACAGCTTGTTTAAAAAGGAAAACTGACCTTACAACGAAAATAAATTATAGACTGTCTCAATTCTACCATAGTTTTTTTAATCCTTTCACAATTTTAGATTCTAATAAACAATTATGACCTGTTATGTGTTTTCCAACATCACATGTGAATTGTGATGTAGTACTTGCTAATGTAACAATAAATGTTTTTCCTGATCCTGATGGTTTGCTGTCCATGTTCAGCAGTAAACAGATTCTTGCTTGTAATTTAAGATTAAATCATTTATATTTTGTGATTATTTTAGTTTACAATCAGTTGCAAGAGAGAATGCATTACTTAAAATATAGAAGAGAAAGGGAGAGATTTACTGTAATGCTTAAATAATATGGACTATGATGGGCTCAGAGAAAGAAGGCAGAGATTATTGGCCTAGAGCAGCACTTAGAAACTGAGGATGGAACTATTTTGACAGCGTGAGAAAGCAGAAGTGATGAAGCAACTATAGTAAGAATAGTAGTGTTCACTGCTGAGCTACAAAGACTGGATGAGAGTCAATAGATCTTCCTAACTGTCCAGCATCATAGCAAGCAAAATGGTGTTCTGCCTGCTGTGTTGTGCTGAACAAATCTGCATTGCCAAATGGAGCCTTATTAATATAAGGCCCCTCTTGATAATTTAAGTATCATTCTTTCTTTTATCAGATTTGTTTATTGCTGAATTTACATATTAATGCCAGACTTGCAGGGGGTTGAGGGAAAGAAAGTAGAGAGTAAACAGAAGAGGAAAAAAGAGCAAAGAAGAGAAAAAAGTTGAAAAGGATACTCCAGATAGTAACAGCATGAGCTGTTCAATGTAAACAGGAAAAACCAGACACCTACACCTGTAGGAAACAGAAAACCACCTGCAACATCTTCAGGAAATGCAAAGCTGACAATCATTAGGAGCACCTATAAAAAGACAAACAAGCTGGAAAAGAAAAAAAATCATGATTCACAACAACAAAAGTATCAGGGACACAAAGAAAAGAAAAGAAAAGAAAAAAACAGGGACACAACTGTAGTTGTTGGTGATTAAATCTACAAGAGAACACAATGACTGTATCAGCATGCAGGCAGAGGAAAGTCCCATCAGGAGCGTCCCCCAGGGCCCCAGGAGCATGGGAGCAGCCCTCCCCCCAAAGGCAGAGCCCTTCCCCAATGCCCAGGGGGGCCAGGTAGCCCCCAGACAGCCACCCACTACGGGCCAGAACCAACCCCAATGTCCAAGTCAGGCAACCAGGAACCAGGGCGTAACCATCCCTCTTCCCACTGCAAACACTTCTACTTGTTTTTCAGAATCCATCATAATTCTGAAATTCTTTTTAAATCCTTAAATCCATTTAGATGTTTTGTATAAATGAGCCATTTATACAATAGAATCCTCTGGAAAAACCTAAAACTGAAAAAAAGTAGTAAGATGAAACAAAACACATAACGTTAAACTTTTAAGCCTTTTTTTTTAAATCCTTGTCCTTTTGCTTATCAGTATGTTTTTCTTTTCTGAAAATAGTGTGAATTAAAAATGTTCACATGTTGCATGGATCAGTCCAGGTTTGAACAGTAAAACAATGCATCCGACACTCAATATATTTAGAACGAAAAAACTTGGGAACACATAATTAAAAGAGGTCTGGTTTCTTTCTCTGGAAGATTAATCTAGTTTGTAAATATTTTCTTCTTTTTTTCATTTCACTTTATTTTCTGTGCATTTTCATTTAGCTTTTTCTTCTCTTGTTCTTTTTTTCCTCCATTTTCTATAGTCCAACTTCTTGATCCTTTTTCTTTCTGTTATCCTTAATCCTTCTTTTAACCCTGTTTTGCTCTCCTAATTCTGTCTTGGTCTTTCCTTTTGTCTTTAACTCTCTTGTTTCCCCCTTTAAGTCATCCATTTCTTTTATCCTATCAAATTCTCCCTCTCCCAACTCATATTTAGTCCTTTTCAACCCATTCAGACTTTCTCTCACTTATGACACTCACTTGTGTCTCTTTGTGTATGTCTCTTTTTTCACTAGAACCACTGCAACTAATATTTCATCCTTCACAAAAATAAGCATGGAACAATTACGCAATGGCCATTCACAGTGCCTTTTAGATGCAGTATTGTTAAGCCTTTCAAATCGCATATTTTACAATTTTACACATGAAATGCTATGCCAAAACACCTCAGGCAAACTTTAAAGCATTTTTTAACACTATTTCTAACTAGCTGTTGACCTATTCAATTGCAGGCTTCTCTGTGTATTAAAATGTTGCATCAATGTCTGCTTGTTTTTCTTTCACTTCATGTTACACCTCCCATCTGCAGTTATATTCTGGTGTTCAGATTTAGTCACAGCAGGAGATGACTGAGCTGACCTGCATAAAGTCTGACAGTTTCCAGTTTGAATAAATTGTTCATTGCTGGTTCAGTTTGTTTTTACACAAAACACAACCCAACAGAACACACCATTTTGAGGTCAAAAGTTCTTTTTTGCAACATTTTCTGTAATGCTTGATTCTCTATGTTTTAGCCTTCATTTAAAAAAGAAAAGAAAAACAAGGAAAAATTATGACAAGAAAAAAAGGGTAGCATCCATGATGTTGTACGCACTCTCTTTTTACAGGTATGGTGGCTACCACTTGAGCTCCAAGGGTCATTTTGGGGTTTCGGCAGTGACTGGGTTGAATACTACTCCCATAGCACCCTGGGAAATGTAGTGTTTACTAAATGCGGTTTTAACACAGTGGATTTAACTTTTAAAGGCAAAGCAGCAAAGGTAAGAGAATTTATGATGATTTTTTTCTAACTTGATGCAGAAATTGGGCCTTCTTTTGCTTCTGGTTTGGTGAATCTTGGTCAAAGTGAGATGAAACTTATATTTTTGGAATCAGTGAGACGTGCTTTCAGTAGAGGTGTAATGTGTCCGTGTGTGTGCCTTTGGGTGGACACAGGGATCCATAATTGGTGTTTACATATTTTTGCGACTTTGTTTACCTTCTCTTTTAATTGTTTGTTATCTTGACTGTGTTTGGTGGTCATAGACGTGGTTTATATGAGCTTTCAGCTGAGATTCTGGGCTTTCTGTGGATACCACACATGTCAATATTTACATTACTGACGAGACGTTACAATGCGTGAAACCGGATGTTTAGTCCTGCAGCCCCCGGCTTCGGGGGCTTTGGGGTTCAAGGCACAACTCATAACCTGTTAACAGACAGAGAAATATATTTCTCTCTAAGATAATAGTTGCATGGTCATGTTCTTACCTTACTGTAGAGTGTATAAGCAATGTCACACTCACATATATGTATATGTCTGTGCATTTAACCGCTCTAAACCTTTTATTATGTACCATTGCTACTTTCTTCCAGCAGAAATTTGAAATGTTTTTGGGAGGAATAGATCTTTTTGTCCTCCAGATACGACACTGATTTAAACTTCACCTAAATGCTTGGCAGGAGGGACCATCCATCCATTCATCCATCCATTTTCTCTACCACTTAGTCCAATTCAAGGTTGTGGGGAAGCTGAAGCCTGCCGAAGGCAATTAGCAGGCGAGAGGCAGGGTACACCCTGGACAGGTGGGGGGAACATGAGGTAAAAAACGTGCTAATGTGTATATCAATCAAATGATTATGTTATTTTCAGATAGCCATGAATCTCTCATCTGTATCCTGCAGATTTTACCTCACTTCTCATATGAAAAACAAAGTAGTAAGTTGTATAAAAGGCATACATTTCAGCATATTCCCTCTGAAAAGACAACATACACACTTACACAAGTCATGTCACTGAATTATGTACTCCCACAAAACGGTTGATAACTTTGCTAATCCTTTGCTGTTTTTTCTTTGATTTCTTCTTAGTTTATCAAATCATTCTTTCCTCTTACTGAAACTATCTTCTCCCCCCCCCCAAAAAAAATGATTTGTAATCATCCAGGTCAAAATGACTTAAAAATGACCTGCAAAGTTGGTCTTTAAAAAAAAAGAAAAAAAGAAAACCATAGGGAGTTTGGAATTTTTTTTTCTTCTATGAAAAAATCTATGTTCTTGGATATAAACTATGCATATGTTTAAAGTATGTAACTCACACCACATATTCTTCTGTCAGAGAGTCAGAGAGTGATCTGCTCAGGGTTGTTTTACCAATAGCCCCTTTCTTAATTTATGCATACATCATGCACGCGTGCGCATTAACCGCGATGGAGGGCATAAAGCTAAGCTGTTAAGTGAAATAGGCCATATGTTAATCTTTACTGAGGAAATTAGAGCGATTTAAGACAGTTGTTGTGTATTTGACTGATCAAATCAATGAGATGAGAAGGCACATAAACAGGGAATATTCAAAATAGGATTATTACATTTTTAAATTAAAATTGCTTGAAAAAGACCATAGAAATTTGTCCTATTTTATAGGTTATACATGCCTATGATTTTTTTTTAATTGTATTATTTATTGGTATATCAATTTGTTTATTCAGCCATTTTATATGTTTCTGTATTTATTTTTGATTTTGGCAGTTTCGGTCCTCCATAATGATATGGATGGAAACTCTCATATAATGCCTGTGCACACACACACACACACACACACACACACACACACACACACACACACACACACACACACACACACACACACA
>JAOXYM010000009.1:20764583-20775985 GCA_028567055.1 Leptatherina wallacei | reverse complement strand
AACAGCGCGCCTTAGCTTTAGCCCGCCTACCTCCGTTAGCTGGTTAGCTCCCGTTAGCTCCGGGTTAGCTTTGTTAGTTCGTAGCTCAGAGTTTGAAGGGTGTCAATCATTCGTCCCCATGCTCACAGCCCCCCTCTCAGCGCCTCCTCGTTGCCCATTTTTGGGTTTTCTGGGAGACATGAGACTCGTAACGTTGCCAAGATGGCAACGGTGGGAACCTCCCAATGAGCAATTCTTTTCAGCTCTTCAGAAACCTACGGGTTACGTGGTTTCATAGTTTGTCCATTTCTTTTACAGTCACTGGTTGTGACACATCAACAAAAGCCATTGCTGCGGTAGCATACGTAAAAAGTCACTGATGTGATTGGGGATAGTTGCGTTGGGTTTGTGATTGGAAAAGTGAAGCTTGCCCCCCACCCAGAACTCACAAATGCCAAGACTTGAGCTGTGTGTGGCAGTACTTGCTGTTGAGCTAGCAGACCTGATCTCAACAGAATTGGACCTTCAGCTTGATGCCACAACTTATTATTCAGACAGCAAAGTAATTTTGGGCTACATTAACAATAAGACCAGACGGTTTTACGTCTGTCAGCAACTGGGTGCTGTGCATCTGAAAATCTCATCTAGACCAGTGGGGTTATGTGCCAAAGGACAGAAATCCAGCTGTACAGCTGGCTTTTGGATAGTTGGTGGCAAAAGAAAAGTGACCAGTATCATTTGCTATTGTGTAACTTCCAGACAGCTGAAAGTTCCACCAAACACTCAAAAAATGTCTTATCTTCCAGCCGATCATTTTTCGACCCTCCCTTTACAAATGTTTGCTTGGACGTGTTCAGCTCTTGGAGTGCCACCTCATGGTGGACCACAGGAAGCTTTTCAAGCAATACATGTTGGACTGTAATCTTCAGGTATTAAAGTATGAGAGTGGTTCATATTGAAGTTATCAATCCTTTGATACATCCAGCTATATTAATGTATTGATGGATTTTGTTGCTGTGTGCAAGTCAAGTGTATTCGTTCTGATTGTAAAAACTTGAGGATTCCATCAAACACTGAAAACACAACTGTGAAGACTTATGTGTCAGATCAAGGTTGCAGATGGACCTTTAATCCCGCACATGCTTCTCATCACAGCAGAACCTAGGAAAGAATGATTGGTCTGGCAAGGAGAATTCTCAAGTCCATGTTCGTTCAACTGAAAGACAAGCTCACTCATGAAGTGTTGGTGACCTTCATTGCAGGAGAAGCAGGTATCATCTTTGGCAGGCCTTTGATACCTGTGACAACTGACCCTGACGATTTGCATGTCCTCACTCCAGCTGATCTTCTCACCCAAAAAAGGGAACATTGTTCGCACTCATGCAGGCGTGTTTGACGTTTCAGACCTTTACAAGAGTCAGTGGCGGCAAGTTCAGCACTTGTCCAACACCTTCTGGGATCGATGGCAAAAGCAGTTCCAGCCTACACTACAGCCACACAAGAAATGGCAGTCCATTCAACCAAATATCAAACAGGGAAGTGTTGTTCTCTTTGAGAACAGCCAAGTGTCAACAAATTAATGGCTTCTTGGACTGGTAACACAAAAATTTTTCCTGGTGAAGATTGGAATGTGCGTCAGGTAGAAGTAAAGATTGTTAAACCGGGATGGACTGCAGTTTTATTAAGCCTGTTTCAGACATAGTGCTTCTTCCTCTCAACGATACCTAGTCAGACTAGAAGTTTGATACTTATATAGTGACGTGTACCCACGTCAGGTGGGGAATGTCTTGTTACAACAGTTTATATAACACATTTCAATTCCATTAAACAGTTCTTTTTCTGTATTTTAGCATAGTCCCTTTAAGAATTACGGACCAGGAAGTGGTCACACAGGAAGTTGGTGTATTGATCAGGAAGAAAGTGCATACACAAAGAAGATTCTCTGTTCCATGTAGCAATCCATCAGCATCTGCATACATCCCATACCTTTTGACAGCATTGTAGGTATGTATTGGTAATTTGAAATGGCATCTACAATTACAGATGTTTATTTTAAGTTATGATAGTTTGCAAGTAATAACAAATAAATTACTAATGAAAACATACAATGCTCTTTTTAGACACTTCATAATTCATACAAGAATGTATAAAATAAGTATGTGAACAGATAATTCATGACATATGGAGATGAGTCTAAAATGACACCTGAAGTTAAAATGAGTGCACATAACTTACTGTAATAGCATATTTCAGTTTCACCCTTCCTTGCAACGTCAATAAACCTGTGGACAAAAAGCTAAGTGTCTTCAGAGTCTTGATGTCAGGAAGGCGTTTAGCTGCCTGTCAAGATATACAGTATACAAGGCATGTATTGAGGACAGCACAATCCTACTCAATCAAATCAATGTTACATGCTTTTCCTAAACTTCCATTCTTCATTTTAACTTTTCTTTGCTTAGGTTAAGGAATTAAATACTGCCCCTAGATATATAATTCATGTTTACTGCATATTACAAATATTCCACCTCTTTTGCAAATTATGGAAATATGATGCAGGGACAAAAGAAACTCCCTGTGTAAATTTAATAAAGAAATGTTTTTCCATCAGCATGAACACAAATATTTTCATTTCATGTCAACTTGTTGCAGTACCGTAAGACAATTTTGGCTTGTACCTGGCAGTTGCAGTGCAGTTCAAATGGCATTTTTAAAAGCAAGTAAACCCTTAGGTATTTGAATGAATGCATCCCCCCTTCCCCCCCAAAAGAAAACATACATCTTTCAGCAGCATTGAAAATGTTAGCAATTCCTGCTACAACTTTGTTTCCTGACACTGAACCGAATACAGTTGAAACATAAGATCCTGGAAAAGGAGATGATTTTCTTTGATTCTTAACTATGGTTGGAATAGCTGGAACATTAGCATACACACACGCAAAAAAGGGAAAAAACTTGCACACTTATCCTCAGCAGCATACATGGATATAAATTCTTAATATTTGTAAGTACACCTCCACCCACATGTGTGTCTGTGCATGGGTAATGTTTGCTGAGTTGAAAAGCAGACATTTGGACCACTTCCCTTCTTTTTAATATTCATGTGCACCTGTTTTCCACCAAATGCTCAAGAGATCCCCAACACAACATTATAGACAGGTACTGTATGTGGTTCCTTTAGAGTTTGCCCTCATGTGAGTGTGTCTGTTTTGAGTAAATTATGCTGAAGAAGGGGGAAAATACTACAAACTGATGGGATGGAGCAAGTGGATATTTAGCTATTTGCCAGAAAATCTAATAATTTCTTTTTCTTTGTTAACAATTTTTTAGTTTATTTTATACCAACATAAAGGACAATCAAGCTAACAAACAGTACATGTGCCTGCACATACCTATAACATTGTAGATATAGTGGCATCATGTCCCAAATCAATATGCATTATCAAAAGCAGGTGGATAACAAGTGCATAATGTCCTGCTGGAACAGATGCAAAACAAAACAAAACAAAACAAAATAAAACAAAACAAAACAAAACAAAAAAAACAATAACTATACCTCATTTTGCAAACCAGACACACCTACATTTACCAGCAAATAGCCAACAAAACAATGAATAATAATAATTTCTTTTGATGTGCAATAAAAGTGGGAGCAGGATGAAAAAAAAGCAGGCTATACTTTCATCATTGGCAAATCTCTCATGTTGCACGTTTTCATCAAATCTTAATTACAATAGCAGTTTATTACAATCAAGAGAAATTATTCAGGATTAAGTCCCTTTTTCATGTTGTCAACACCTAGCTTTTTTTAAGCCACTATGAAAGTATAGTAGTACTGTCTATTACTGAACCATAGCATTAATTAAAATAGTTTAGGCCAAGAGTTTAAATTGCCCACCAGTTGCAGTGGTATAATGCTGTGGGGGAGGGAATGAAGAATGGGATGAAGTTTACTTGGATTACTTGGATGTGCAGTATTAAACTGAAGAAATACATCAAACTATGCATAAGGAAATGTCTTGTAACAAGTCAAGCTTGACAGGGTTTTATACCTTGCACATGCATACATGAGTGTTCAAGGGTGCCAAAATGGTGGTGAATAGTGTGTTTTCTGGAGGCTCTCTATGGATAACTGCAATGCAACATGCAGACTTGTCTAATGAGTTGATTTAATGGACAAAGACGTGGTATACGTCCACTGTTGATATGTTGGAAAATTACTTCTGCCTCAAGCACTTCAACAGGAACTTCTTAATCTCAATGCACATATATAACTGGATGTCATGTCATCAAATCTTGCCAAAAGACTGTTCAAATGTTCAGATCTCTGCACAATTTTCTTCCCAGTTCATTAATTTTTATACTTCAATTGTATTTCTAAGATTACTTTTCAATCTCATTACCACCTGCTAAGGGTTATAGTTACCAGTTAAAACTACAAAGATAGGGTTAAATAATGTAAAAGGTGACTTGTAGATGTTCAAAAGCACATGGTGAAGGTTAGAAAACTATTCATTGTCATGGTTTATTACTCATTGGCCATGGTATCTATTGTGTCACATAATGCTATAATAACCCAGTTAAGGTTAGCAGAAGACTTATTGATATATTGGACACGTTTCTGAGTTCTTTTCATTGTACAGCATTTTTTACAAATATCTCTCTCTTTTATGACATAATAAAACTTAGAAAAAACTTACCTTAAAGGAGCATAGTGCAAGTCCTAGCTTTTTTCCAGAAGTCTGCCTCCTCTGGCGACAAGTGGAAGTGACGCCAATGTTGTGCACACGCATGGGCCGCTTCGACTGCGATGGTCTTTGTTTACCTGCACTGCACTCAGTTCGAGCCCGGAGTTAGATGCACAAACTATAAAATCAATTTAGCTAGATTAGATTATTTCACTGATAATTATATTATATTTTCAATATAATACATACATACATACATACGTCATCACGACACCTTCATCGTCAAAGGCAACACAGTGGTTTGTGTTGAGAATATTAGTTTATCGTTAGCGTATCTAGAAATGTGTAAATATGGCCTGATGAATCAGCAATCGCCCAAAATCGGTACTCAGCCTACGGCCTTGTGTCTATAAACTAATCACAGCCAAGATGATATAAGAGTACAACGGCTTGTGCTAATGAATAAATAAGTAAATAAAGCATAGCATATAGCCACAAGCCTTTGTTAGCTTATATGCTAACGGTAGGGTTAGTGTTACATGCTAAAAACTTAGCATTGCAATATTATGTATCCGGATTTCCGTCATACATATCACATTTACCTTTTTAGTAAGAAAAAAGCCAGCTGAGGGTCCCGTTTTATTCCCAGAGCAGATTGGAGCTCCCTCCATTTATGGAAAGCTGCTCCGAAGTTGACTCTTGTTTTACTCCTGCGGTGGTCAGACTCCAGTTTGGCCCTTTTCGTCTCACGAGACAATTTTTTTCTTTTCTTTGTCTTACGTGGAGTATGTGTTGGTGTTTAAGAGGCACTTGAGGCCGCCGGTCTCTTGTTATCCATTTTTAGTCGTCAGTGTTGTCTAATGGCGGCGGAGTAAACAATACAATACTGGCAGCGGCCAGGTTAACGAGCATACGCAGCGTGTCAACCCACATGCAATCCCCTGAGGATTCGAAACCCGAATCCCTCTCATTGAGCATGCAGAAACAAAAGAAAATAATAGTATTTAGCATTTAAACTTGTGCTATGCACCTTTAACCTGAATTATAATCATGAAATGTTTTGCCCATAGTTTTGAGCAATGAACTGAAATGTCCACTTCTCTGTGTCATGAACTAAATAAAGAATGCACATCTTCCTCTTCACATTCAAAATTCTAATCAATACACATACTGTATCAGTTGTCTTTTCTTAAAACATACTGCTTACAATAAGCAACAATGCACAAAATGGCAGTCATGCCACGACACTGGAATACCACAAAAACACATCAAGACAAAGAACAAGGCCAATATCAGCACCATTAGTCCTGATGATGTGGGACAAACTACACTCATTTAAGTTCATTATTTATGTCTTAACATGGAAAAAGGGACAATACTTGTGAATGTGTACAATTTTTAACTGACTTCAACTTATTAAAGAGGACTTTCCATACCCACATAGTTGTATAAACCAGAAAATAAAAATAAAGATGTGCATGAACATTACTTACCTTTTGCACACCCACCATTCTAGTTGTGAATTTAGTTGGGAGTTTTATGCAGCAGACCCCTGGTAATGTTTATAAGGTTGTGGATGTTTTGTGCCAGCAGTCATAAACACTTTCCAAATGTGGTTTATCTACGTGCAGCAGTACTGGAGGGATACTGCTGCATATGGATGGGGACCAAGAGGGAACGGGGGATGAATAGACTATTCCTTATTACAGTTATCAGGACTTTTCTACTATTTTGCCCCCTGAACACAGAGAATTGTTTCCAAAACACATCTTCAGAAATTCTAAATTACTGGCAAATTGCAAAAGGCATTATAAATATTAATTTGTGTAGTGACTTAAAACTCTGAAGTTTGTATTTTGGGTATGAAAAAAGATAAGGGCAGACATGATGAGCTCTTATATTTCTGATGTGATCGTCATTAAGACTTTCCTTTCTTTTTTAAGGAAGGGATCTGTGTTGACAGTTAAGGAGATGACAACACACTTCAGGTCAGCAGTATAAGTCATTGTTTTTGGTATGATTAAACATGCAAGCTTGTAGAGTTTGAAAAGCTCATGATAGCTCATAATGCTTCTTTCAACTTTCAAACTGCACAAGCGCAAACACATTTATAATTAGAGCTTTCCTTAAGCATACAGAAGTATACATATACATGCATAGACATGGGTGTTAATAATCTAGTAATATGCACTCAGAAATAGCACAAGTCACATTCAACGTACACTAAAAATCTTGATGGAATCTTCCAACCTCTTCCCTCCAATCCAATGTTTTCTCCCCGAGGCCAATTCTCAGCAGGCACAATCACCTCGGAGGAAAACATTTCCTCTCTTACTCGCTCAAATTCAAACACACACACATACACAAGCAAACACACAAAGCTATATGCCATGCCTGGGGTTAAGCCTCAGGTCATTGTTGAGAGGTTGGGGGGAGATATGGAACATGGAGTTGTAGGTGCATTATTATTCATGTATTTATGCTCATTTGAAAGAGAGGTTTTAAGTTTTCTTTCTGTAAATAGAAGACCCCTAAAAGATTTGTTCAAATGGATTCTGAGAAGGTCAGAGAAAAAAGATAAACAACTAACAAGGTGAAAGGAAGTACATGGATTCAGAAAGGGTATAGATTTCCTCCTATTTACTCAGTTTTATCATAATCATAAAAAAACAGCAGCATTAATAAAACAACTTATCATAGTATATTTACATTCTTTTGATATTTTGGATGAAGTAAATACAATATGAATTCAAACTCTCCATTCAGTTTAAATAAAACAAAAACCCCAGATAGCCATTAAAATGCTGACAAACTATCAATACAAAATGAATTATAAAAATATCTGAATGAATCAAAAGCAGCTTGATTCTCACACAGCTGATTTTTTCACATCATTGTCCAGTATATTGGAAAAAATCACTGTGGTAAAAACATGCCTTTTTATATGACATATATGAGACATATATAGCTAACAAGGACTACTTGCACATTTTTGTCAGTCTGAGAAATTACACTGTTTAGCAGATATAGCCTAAAAAAAGTTCTAATGCATTTTCTTCCATTTCTTGGGAAAAAATAAACAAAAACATAACCTGCTGTATTCACAACTCATATCATGGCAGAGACTAACGAAATTGTGATTTAACACAGGAGGACAAAAATTTCCAAGGTCCATTGAGGTTGTATAAAGATTTACCGATTTACAAATATTTTTGGTTTGGGGGTAAGGAAATTTTTACTTTCATTTGCAGTCGCGGTTTAGTTTTAGGCATATTTTCTACTTTTCTATTCAATTTAGCTTGGTTAGGTATATGCCTATTAAACAAATAGATAAATAAATGAATAAAAGCTTGGTAAGAAACATGATATGATTTGGGCAGTCCAATTATAAAAAACAAAAATGGAAACGAACAAAAAACAGAGATAAAAAAATTTCAAATATGACTTTTTCCGGATAAATTAATGTGACCTTTCAAGGAAGGGAGCTCATCACACTTGTGACCGAGTCAGTGGAAAGGAAATGTATTGCTTTCAATGGTACACTGCATTACATGCCTCCACCATGTAATGCAGTGTTAGGAATTAAATCTAATTTTATGTTCCACTCATTTCCATGAGTTCAGGCTGTGGTTACAATGAACTCAAGTGGAAGTCTTAGTTATAAATGGTAGATTGTAATGAGTTTGACAAAGTTGTAAGTACAGAAAGTGAAAAAGAACAATATAAACTAATTAGCCACAAGGGCACGAAATAAAACCCAACAGAATTAGATCAACTTTACATTCAAACTTTCCTCAGACTGATGATAGAGGGAGAATACTTAAGTCATGCTTATTAACTTTTGAATAAGATTTATAGGTATTTTCGCCATGAAACACACATACAGCAAATTTATCACTTTTCACTTCTTGCAAATTTTTTAACTAATGGCATAAAATTATTTTCCAGTCATAAAACATTTTCACCTTTGACCAAATCGGGACAGAAGGTAAAAAGGGAAGAACATAGTCAGGTGGAGGGAAGAGCAGAGATGGGTTAGAACATCACACTAGCAGGTAGGAAGAGAAGCAGAGAGATGGAGGCAGAGGTTTGTGACCACTACATTAGCCTCTATGCTTTTCTCCCTCCAGCACCATTAGCATATCATTAGAAAACATCTGAACTCACAGATGTTGGTCTCTTAGCCTGGCAGGCTTGCTGCGAAGCCAATGCATGCTAAAACATGCACGTACTGGCTAACTGCAGTTTTGTGCGCTCAGGGTGAACCAGCACACAGACACACACGGCGTGAACTCCCAGATGTTTTTTGTTGGCTCGTGGCAGGATTAGAGAAGGAGAGAAAAGAGCTGGCACAGATTTGACAAAGAGACCTGACTGTGAGATACAGAGCAGAAGTCTGTGTGCATCCGTTCACTAAAAGCTACAATAGGAAAGATGGATGTGCAGTCACAGTAACACATGCCAAGCCCTGTGAGCTCAAATGTATGTGTGTTTATATCAGTATTTGTTTGTATAGGTAAGTGTAGCTGTGTGTGCGTGAGTGTCTTCATAAACTCATATTATCAGTGCTGTTTATAGCCATCTGCCAGCCTTCGGGACAGTTCTGTCTATGATCTGTCAAACAGTTTGCATTTAGTCTTCCTTGCCAGAACCCAGGCAGAGCATTTAGACAAGGTGTGTTAAGATCCAGGACCATCACACAAGAGGGTAATCATTATCTGACAGGCACCCAGGGATGTTGTTTAATAGTGTTGGCAACTAGCCCAGCTAAGTCATTTGCCTGCTGGCTCTGCACCATCTCCACAAGGATCCTCGAAAATAGGGTGACGAGGGCAACTTAAGAAACATTCAGACTCAAGTACATCAAATACAAATTTTCTCAGATGTGCCACTATGGGATTTTACAAACTACATAAAATAACTAAAGGTTTAAATTACAGACATGTATTCATTAATTTCTTTAATATGTTAAAAATAGCACTGCTTACTTTTTCTGCACAAAGGAGAACGAACTGAATAGCAATATTCAATAATGAAACAAGCCCAAACAAACAGAAGCCTAGCAATGCTACAACAGTAAGCTTAACAAACATGTAACAGGCCTTGTGTACTGTTGGCTGACACCTGATGTAGGGAGCTGAACAGCAAGTGTATGCTGAGACCATCAATTATGTTATTCGAAGCTCACAGGGGCTGTGTAACTCTTAGAGTATGCGTTGAGAGAAAGCTCATTGGTTTCAAATAATGAACAAACACAGTTTTTTTCCCCCAGAGAACCTCTCTGGGGGAAAAAACTGTATAGGTCCTTTACCAGGTATTATTGGACACCTAGTAGCCAATAAGAATGGGGTACTTCAATCTCTAATTTATTGCAAAGACATGAATGAAAGTTTAGATTTACATGAAACTCTGTGTGGGTACAGTGTGTGTGTTATTTGGAGTATAGTATGTTCTTTATATGTTACAGAGTTACAATTTCACAGCACAATTAAATTGTGTCTCGTTATAATAATCATAAACTTGTGTAGACATAATTCATTGGCTATCTGTATTTTTTGCCAGCAAGTTTTTTGCTGGCAGATATACTGATGCTGCAGATTACCACTATGTCACTGAATCAAATCATAACAGCACTTGTTTCCAAGTCATGGTATACTGGCACAGTGGGGTGTGATTTCAAAGGTCTGAGAGAGACTGAGTGGGGTCTTCAGCCATAATCAGCACCCTACTTAAGCCAATCTTCAGGGTGTTCTGCAAAGACCTTTAAAGCTCTTCAAAGGTTTATGAAAGCCCATGATGCATTGAATCTTGATGCCTTTCACTGCTGTTTAACATGTTGCAGTGACTTGTTGACATTTCAATTTCGGCTGAATTGGTTATTGATATTTCTCTTTCAAAAACAGAAGGGCTGCTTAAACCCACTTTTAATCCAGATCCTTAGTTTCTCGAGAACGATGCAACATTTTACTAATTTCCACGAGGGATACAACAGATTTACAATGGAATATTTTCTCAGCAAGCTTGGAAGAGCATCGTTTTGCAAAACAAAAACATTGCCCACTGTCTTTTGATCATTACTACATATCCATCTCTTCAGTAAAGAAATCTGCCTGAAGTCACAGGGTCACCGCGATAGCTGATGTATGTTATAAATGCACTGCTCACCAGCTGCCATTGACTCACATTGATCCTAACCTTACTTAGAGTAATGCAATGAGTCCCCAGCTGCAAACTCAGTATGTAACACTATCAGTTGATAGGCATCTGCTAATGTTCTTTGTGTCTGTTTCCAATGAGCTGCAAGATGATATAGAATTACCTGCCAACGTGTCTCATGGACCTTTCACAAATTCAGTTTAAAAGATCTTTGAAAAAAGTGCTTTTGAGCCAAGATAACTTTCCACATGGACTCTTCTGACTAAACCAGGTCTGTAGTAATTATTATGTTTATCACTGTATTGCTGTATGTTCTGTTTGTTCTTTCATGTTTGCATATTCTTAAAGTAAAGGAGGTTGCCCTTTGTTAAGCCCCCTGAGGGTTTTTGGTGACCTTCCATCACACTCCTTAAATGAAATATTTATATTTTTTTATGTGAAAACTAATAAATCAAATCAAATCAAATCAAGTCTTTCTTTTCTGCAGTGTGACCTCTTGCACCACAGCAGGTTTTACTAAGCAATATCTCTTTTTGCCATATCCTCCCTGTGTTTCTCAGAAACCCTCCCAACAAAATCTTG
>JAOXYM010000009.1:20749947-20764483 GCA_028567055.1 Leptatherina wallacei | reverse complement strand
TAGATAGATAGATAGATAGATAGATAGATAGATAGATAGATAGATAGATAGATAGATAGATAGATAGATAGAAATTTCCGCTTGATTTTTCCGGCTTGATGACAAAGTTTAAGCATTGCCAGGTCGGCCAGGCGTTGCCAGGGTCAGGCAGTTGAGATCTCCCCAGATCAGCCTTGACACGCTTGAACTCTGGCCAGTGTTGAAACCTTGTGTTAGACTTTGTAATCTTAATTTTTCTCCAAACATGTTCTGCTGTAGTGCCATATTGATTTTAAATCTTAATTTGATTGAGGACATTTTACATGATGGAATGGGGCTCATCTGACTTGTCTTGTCCAAAAAAAAGGTAAAGATTGAACTTCCATTGTGTTAATTTTCTCCAATAATGGTTTTGAGTCAGCATATGACCACATGCCTGGAGGAGTCTGTGCTGATGGGTCTTTATTACCAAGGTGGCATATTGACTCTGAAGTAAGTAACAGCATCAATCTAGCAGACAAAGAGAACGCCTGGGGGGCAGCGGATTTAGATATTGACACAGATATATAGATTATACTTTCTGCATAATATGGGAGGCTGAGCAAAATATTCTATTGAGACATGTTCCACATTGACTTGCTATGAGCAATAGTGACATACACCTAGAGACAAGAACTCTGTTGTATCTTTCTGTTTGCAAATATACCCCTGTTTCCAACTCAAAGGGTTCATCACAGCAAATATTGATTTGATTTAGGTTTTAATTTATTTGTTTTTGCTGCCTTCAGCTATTGGCTTAGTGACAATATTCTAATTGACAACCTAATCATGATAGTATATTTAAAGCTTTCCTTTTATTACTTCAAATGTTTGCACAACACCTTGTATTAAGTTTTGTTTCCTTAACTCTGTTTTCAATTATATATAATTAAAAGTGCTAATAAGAATTAGTAATCAGGAGTGACATGTGGTTTTGGCAAAAAAAATATGTTTAATAATAAAAGCAATGCAATTTACAAGAGAAATTGAAAAACGTCAGTGGGACAAGACGGACATAACTGAATATACTTAGTTTCAACAGGAGCCAGACAAAATGTCACAATTTTATTCCAAGTGTATTGACATATCTGGCCCCTGTTGTGTGGGGGATTGTGAAACAAAGTCTGTTTGGTTCTCACTGCTCAACTGATTGCAATGATCCTTCATTTGATTCCTTGTTTTTCTGAAAAATAACAGAAGTTTCTCTCAATGTCAGACCAGAATTACCTCGTCATATGTTGTGTACTTCTGCAAATCCATTATATTGCTGTTTGTATCTGTGTTTGTCCTGATGTATGTATGTGTAGGGAAGATTTTTTAAATAATTTCCTATTTTTTAAAAAGAGGTATTCAAACTCAGTTATGGAATAACAGCTTTTTAGGTATGACAGTAAAGGATGGTTCAAATGTAGGTGTTGCTAATCAAGAATATTTCACAAATAAATTCAACTTTGAAAAGTTTTGATGTCAACACCTCAGTGACAACAACTGAGAATCTGGGCATTTGTTAAATATGGTTGCAATCTCCTTTTCTGTTCCTAAGCTTGAAGTTGAATCATATTCTAACAGTCATTTTGTTTTAAGCATTCAGATGGCACAGTGACACCAACATCTGAGCTTATACAGCTAAAATAAAATCATTTGTGTGATTTCCTTTATAAAAATATAATTTCTAAGGGTCAAAAATCCTCTCTTTTGAGACCACAATAATCTGAGACCATTAATTTCTGTTCAGAATCAGTTCATATTTGATTCCAAGTGCTCATTTGTCATTTATGGAATTAGATTTCTCTAACTCCCCTAATATGATGTTTATAAGACTTGGAAGAATGTGCAGTATTGAAGACCTCGACTTTAGACCACCAAATTTGCATTTTGAACCAATAGGAATTATAATTAAATTGTCATTGCAGTGAGTCATAGCTGTAGGCAACAGTGAGCCTCTGTCCCAGTTCCCAATGGAGCAGAGCTAAAAAGCCTCTTAAAACACTGTTATTTGATCAACATATTGTCTTAATTGTGTGATGCAACTTTCAGTGTATAATGTATTACAGTTTTATAAAGTTTATTCTAAAAACTAAGCAACACTTTGAATATCCTGTTTGCCTATTTTTGTTTCATTTACATAAAAATATATTTTTTGTCAGTTTTTTTTATGATTACTGCTCTATATGCACACAAATTCTGAATGCTTCAGATCATTTTATACTTTAAGAATCCTATTATCCAGATTTGCAGTAAATATTCCTTTAGAGATACCCTTAAACAGATTTCAGCAAAAGTAACATAGTTTTGAGAATTGATGTTTTATATCCAAAGTAAATACACAATTGACTATATTAACTAAGTATTAATCTTTAAATAAGCTCAACTAGTGTCTCATTTGCTTCATAGACATTAATGTTCTGTGAGGTGCAGGGAACAGTGTCACGTTGAAGCAAGGGGATTTTACTAATTAGCACACCTGTATCCAGAGTGAATTAACTTTGGGGGTGTTATGTCCTGGTATATTTTTTCTACACTGATACCAAGAGATGATGCACTCTCAGAAGAACACAATGTGAGAATACTGAAGAGCATTTTCCCTTCCCTCAGCCCACAGTCAGACTGTAGCGCAGTTCGCCTTCAGCACCATGGACAGAGCCCGTCAGTGCTGAACAGACAACATCAGTAGCGATATAAGTGCCCTGATGTTGGACTTTTAGCGCATTTTGAATGTGTCCCAACTCATAGCATGTACTTGTCTTTGAAGCCGTGACATTTTCTCTTGCAAGCAACAGTTTGCACGCACCGGTCGATGCATACCTGGACATTAAAGGCTTGGGTGGACCAGACGTAATATCAAGAATCAATTATTTTAAAAGCTGCCCATCTTTTAGTGTGTAAAACCATATTATTAATATTTTGGTCTAAATCCCATCTAATTTAAGATGTTTAGAATATTGAAATGTCTAGTGCGTTATGTGTAACACGATTTTTCTCCTCAAGACATTTCCTATACGTATCCTCTGCTGCCGAGCGGGAAAACCCTTCAGAGAGCACAGAGCGCGTCTTTCTCTGGGACAATCCGTGAAGCTTCCCTTTCGTTTTGCCATCTGGAAAAACTAAACTGTGCTCTCCACTGTGTAACTACGCGATCCCAGACCGTCTGTCAGTTTTACCGACCTGCTACTGGCAGGCTTGATTAAACTACCCTGAATGGGACATGGATAACGTACTGTAACAGAATGTACTGGCTATGATTTTTAATTGCCTTACTTAAGGCAGTTCAGAATATCTCATTATTTCAGGATGTTGCTGAATGATCTCGCCATCTTTCTCGTATGTGTCTCTGTATTTTTCCCTGTTCAAGACCAGATGTTTGCGCTCATAAAGTCATGACTTGTAATAACGGTGATTTTAGCAGATCCCCAGGGCGCAATCAGCGTTGCGGAGCTTAAGGCGGGCTGAGGTTTCTCTCAGTCAACTGGCTCGAATCCGGCTGCGTTGGTGGCACAGACAGAGCTTGTTTAGACAATGGACGGCTGCGCATAGGATAAATTGGGTTGGCAGTGCAATTAGTTTGGCACAAGCACAAACTCTCTGTTACTTAATCTTACTTTGCTGTGCCTCACCTATCAAAAGACAATAAATCAGAAGGATTCATTATTCAGCTCTAATTTTTCACTCGGAACACTTGTTTTCTTCTCTTGCGCGCACGCACATCTATTTCAAACAGAAATGAAGGAGCAGTGACAGTTAAAAGAGCTAGTTCTGCTTGTTAAATGATGCCAGGAGTTCACAGAGAAGGTCCCTAACCACGAAGAAGTGCGCGTAAACACGCATGTGCAGTCGCGGTGATTACGTTTATGACTGCTCTTACACTGATAAGATCATATCGAGATGCAGTGTAGCATCAAGAGTAGGCAAAGTGGAAGATCTAGAGGAGGAGAAGGGCTCCAACGGAAACAGACCATTTCATAGGGAGAGACAGAAAGAGGGAAAAGGGGGTGGGTGTGTGGGAGAGAGAGAGAGAGAGAGAGAGAGATAGGAACGGGGCGCGCATGTCCAGTTCTGCCATGCAGCCTGTTCTCTCAGCTCGCCAATCATTCCAGTGAGTTTCCCCACTGTCCCTCTCTCCGCGTCTTCACGTGTGCTTCGGACACACAGGTCTATCTTGAGCGGACACTGCAGGGGAAAAAAAACGAACGAACCCACCATGGAATAGGAATACTTCTTGGGGGAAAATAAAAAAAACGGAGGAAAAACCTCTCATCCTATTTTTTATTCCTTCTTCTGAAGCCTTTTTTCTTTCTTGCACATCTCCCCTTCTTTCTCGATGTCTCTCAACAGTTTCTGAAGGGATTGAAGGAAAGAGAAAGATGAGGATTATTGTTTTTTCTTGGCACTTTCTTGGGGTGTATTCCACCCTTTGGGGGCTGGCGACAGGGGCTTTCCCCAGCTCAGTGCAGATAGGTGAGTTGGAGGATTACTGATTTTACGCACGGGCACTCAGATCAGACACAGTACACAGAAGATGAGATGGGTTTTAGAGCGGGCAGTAGTCACAATGAGAAAAAAGGGTGCATTATAACCCTCCGTCGTGGTAAAACGCAATCAGTTTACTGAACAATGGTGGAACAGAACTATAGAATAATTTTCTTCTTGTTTTATTTATTTTTTTAACCAAAATTTCTGCTTTTCCGTTGTGACTCTTATTGCACACAAATGCACAGAAAGTATCTCACTCAATCTGTCGTTTTACTCTATTTGCGTGTATTTCAAAAAGCTATTGCGGGCTCATGAATGTTTCAGGGAGCTTTGTTCCTTTCTAGTCATCTTCAGTGTTTAGACACTGCAGCATTCTCTCTCTGTCGCTTTCTGCTTCTCAGCTTGCTCTTTTTCCATTTAGCCCGTGTTAGTGCGGGGTAAGCCTCTCTCAGCCCTATGATCCGAGATAAAGTTAACTCGAGCTGGATCATCAGTGGTTTGCTCAGTACATCGGGACCACACATGCATGCAATCTCATTTTTCTGTCTCTCTCACTAACACATGCACACACATTCAAGCAGGCATGCGTGTGATAATGAATGCACTGCATCACTCCTTGTGGAGAGGTGTGTGTGTGTGTGTGTGGGGGGGGGGGCAGCTGGGAGGTCCTATAATGAGATTCGGCTCCTTGACTCTGTCTCCCTGCAGCTGCCAATAAACTTAATGCGCTAAATATTCTCCGGTTGCTTCGCACAGATACTTGCGCTCATGTTTAGGCATGTATGTGTATGTTCAATGTGCACATGCAGTCATGAGCACGGACACATGCATGCTGTGCATTCCCAGAGTTACAAATATTCCGCATGCGGGTGCTCGCCTTGGCATGGACATTAGCACACAATAAGCAAGCTTACATTCATATACATACTGTAATGAAACATGATTTTGCTGTTTTTCTTTTCCTTCCAACAAATTGTACAAACATGATGTCTCCCCTGACTCTCCAGCTCCACTTCACTTGAGAAGTCACCTGCTTGTCCCTGCACTACACCAGTGTAATTTCAGGGGAAGCGGGCAGTTTTAATTTGACATATGTATGTGAATGCCAAAGAGAGACAGAAACTGAAATTACTCTGAGAAACTGGTGCAATAACATGTTATGTTGGGACATATCTACTCCTCATTGAGCTGAATTGTGTCTGTGTGTATGTGTGAATGTTTTAGCTCCAAGTTCCCTTCAACAAAACCACACTTTATCTTGGCATAATATTACAAAAATAATGATAAAACATAAATGAAACCATGTTTAGTGTTGTTTGATTGCCCTGCTTCAATTTTGGTTCTATTTTCGATACAAATAGGTGAGATTTGCACATCACACACACAATTCAGTGGGTCATTGAGTATATATTTATATATTTTATGATTTGCTCTTGGATCTTTGAGGTGCATGTTGATGTGTGGATGACTGTCCTGTGTTACATTTAAAATGTTTTTCCTCCCAACTCCTCTCCTGTCATCCAATCTCCCACCCCACATTTATTCCCATCTCACTCCCAAAACATTGTCAAGGCTTTACAGTCTGCTACTGTAATGTAACTCTACTTAGGTTGCTTCTGCTGAAACTTAAAGAAGTAATCCACTGCACTATCATTCCAAACAGGTCAATGCAAAAAGCAAAAACAGTTGCAGTCATTTAATTTAACTATTAAACCATTATTCAGACTAAGGTAAATCAGATTTATTTTACATCTTTAAGTCTTCCAACATATGAAATATTTTCCTTTTAATTAATTAACATATTTGTTAATTGAATGTTGGAGCTTTTCTGTACAGAATAAAGCGTGTGCATTGACACTTCCCTCCTGATAATTCATTTCAGTAATATGTGCAAGCATGAATAGTTTACATCACAGTTTAAATTTTACACGGTTCACCAACTTAAACTAAAAGGGAATGAATACTGTATAAATGAGTTCATGCTTTTAAAAGTGAATCAAGAGTTTCATATAAAATTGCTAAGTTTTATTCTTATTAAAACAAAAGATTAGTCCTAAAATTTAGGACCTAAATGATCTCTTGAGTTGCGAAACGTATCCAGAGGCATATTTTCTCAGAAGCCTCTTGCATGTTTTCTCTGAAGGTGCTTGATGTATTGATCATAGTTACTTTATCTTCTTCGAATGGTCCACCTACAACTTGTATCCTTTGTTAATGCTGTTCATGTACTGAAGCAGGAAAAATCTGTTACATATAAACTTTGCCAACTGTTTTTAGCTTGTTTTAATTGTTCTCCCTTTTTATAGAACCAAGTTAAACACAAACAACTATAAGTTTGAATTATTCAGCTATTTCTAACTGGTGTTAAATTACAGCTGCAGTATCAATATCTTATCAGGCAGCTGTAATAGAGGCTTCCCTATGACAGATTATGTCATTTGAACATGAAAGAATTACATGACCCCTAATTCAGTTTTTAGTTGTTTTTCTTCATTACAAATCAAGATAGTAATCTCAAAATTGCTTTCCCATTTATTTACATCTTGTTCATTTAGCTTTTTTTGTGATGTACAATGTCTTCCCTAACTTTTTATTACAACATTTAACTGTAGAGATGATTGTTTTTATTCTCAACAGGCTTAAAACTCATTGCTGGCCTCCCTCTGCCTCTTTTGGATGGCCTTTTCTTGTCTTTCTTTAAAGTGAAACATTCTCATCTGGTCTGTTTTCTCTCATGTCCTCTCAGACTCATTAGCCTTTCCTGTCAGCTTAGAAGTTTCTCTATTCTTCCTCACTTATTTTCTGTCTATCCCTGATTTCATGAATGAAATGAACAGTGTAAGCTTCCATGAGCGTGTTTGTATTCCTGTCTGTGCATAAGACTGAAAGTAAAGATGTGCTAAGAGACAAATGACCTTTTATAACTAAGCTAATGAAGATATTGGCTTTCTTCTCTCTGTTCCCTCCTCTGTTTTTCTCTGTCCTCCCCATCCATCTTTTCCTTCCCCACTTCTTCCTGCCTCTCCCTTTGTCTAACCACGTTTTTACCCGACCCTTCTCCGCCCTACAATAACTCACTTCCTCTCCATCTTGTCCTTCTCCCCCTTGATGTCCCTCTCTCTCTAGGTGGACTGTTCATTAGGAATACAGATCAGGAGTACACAGCATTCCGATTAGCTATCTTCCTTCACAACACCAGCCCTAATGCTACGGAAGCTCCCTTTAACCTGGTTCCACATGTTGACAACATAGAGACGGCCAACAGCTTTGCAGTCACCAATGCATGTAAGTGTTTAAATGTGTGTCTGTAAAGCTACAAGGAATGAATTTAAAAAAAAAAAATACCTTCTTTTCTTTACATCTTTCTTTATTGTGCTGTCTCTGTGTTTGATTGGCTGGAGATAATCTCTCCATTCTGCTGGATGAAGGTTTGTTTAATTATGAACTCATGTTATTCAAAGGATCAAACTGCAGCTTTATGGAGAGCACAGTACAGCAGATGAGTGGGATTTGATTAAAACTGGCATGTGAGAAACAGTTCCTGGTATTTTGAAATGTTGATTTTGGACACTAAAAGGCAATTTAAGAATCCATGCGGCATCCATTTGCCTTATGTCTAGTGATTCATTTTGCAGACTATGGCCCAAACTTTTTTTCTTCCTGTCATATATCATTCACAACTATTCATCCCATATGCAAAAAGGCAATGACACCTTACATGAAATATCTCAGCTTGTTTAAACTATGACCAGTCAAAGGCCAGTCACAAACAGAGTGTAAAATGGGTCTGTTGTGTTCAGAATGAGGAGGAACAGTTGATACGTGTGTCTTTTCTCTGATCATTTCAAGGATGACTGCTAATCTTTCACCATCCCTGCCTCTGCTCTGGGAGTTTAGATGTAATCCTTCACACTCCCTCTTGACCTGGAAGTCTGTGAGAGAGATTCTGTGATTTTTATACAGGCAAGTTAGACTTAACAAGGCTGCATGGGCAGTATGTTACCGATGGGGTAGCTTTGCGCAGGTGAATGTGTGTGTGTGGGTATAGTTTGAATAGTAATATAAGTATTTACCCTGATACATTTCAGAACTTAAATGTCTTATGCGTTTTTCTGCATTTTCAATTCTATGAAGCTATGATAATGCTTGATGCATTGTTCATAGTGCAAGCAAAATGTTAAGTTAAAACAGTGTCTTGCTGCTGCTCGAGACACTGGAGTCACTGCAGTCATCATTCCAAACAATAGGTGTCACTACAGAGAAAATGATGATGCTACACTGCATGAATGACACAGGATGGAGTCACACAGGAAGCAAATTTTTTTAATGCACAGTCTAAAACAATTAACAAAAGATCTGGAGGAGAACGTCCAACCAAAACAACACTAAAGTGCTCATGACATCAGTTTCGATATATGTTGCTGTTCCCAAGTTGGAGAACAAGAAAAAGCTTGCTTTAGAGGAAGATACTTATTGGAACCAGCAGCCCGTGACCCTCAGTATCTTTACACTTATATGGGATTTCTACTCTGCATTGGCTTTTTAGACACAGTAGCTACTTGCAGCTTTTACAAAATGCTGATGGTTGCATACATTACTTCATTTTAGCAGTGTTGCACTAAAGAATCATTAAATAAAAGATTCCAAACATGAACATTACCTCCCTGGACTGTGTGATGCCCTTGATTGGTATATATGCACTGGTGTCTGACTGTCAGAAACTTTGTTGTTTATGTAACATGAATCTAAAGACCTGTATTGCAATTAGAGGCATGTCTATCTGTATGGTCTTGCTCTACTATGTTTGAGATGAGGACAATGTTCTGCTGCTCATCGGCCTTACAGTTTCCTTTATGTCAGTGACTGAGAATGTATACATGGTTGAGTTTTGTGCCTGAAAAATGTATTTGTTGTATTTGCAATGTGGTAAAGCTCCTTAACCTCAACAGCATTAATGAACAGTGTGGTGGTTTAAATGATTCACAGAGAAAGAAAAAAGTGTTTCCAAACTGTAAAGGTGGTCAGTATTTATGAACATATGAATATGGAGTAGAATTTTATGCTGAAAGCTGAATTTCTCTCAGAGGTGTAGAATATCACATTCCCTCATTAACACAGTCATATGGCTCATCAATCTTATTCCAGGGAAATTTCAAGTTATTGTCTTGTAATATTTTATCTTCTTATCTCATTAAGCTTTAACAAATCGACCACTGTGGCTATTAACTAGGCAGCATGACCAAAATCAATAGTGTTATACAACAACAGTGCTCCTCTTAACAATGTCATATATATATATATATAAGCATCATCTGGCAATTGATTTATATTCTGCTTCACATGAGTAAAATATCTTTAGAAGTTTGATACCCCTTTTTTCCTTTGTCCTAATGCAAGTCACATGCAATCATTAATTTAATCCCATTTCCAAGTTTATTTGTCTCCTGCCCCATAAATTACAGACCCTGATGAATAGATTACTTAAAACAACCTACAATTATTGGGAAATTAGTAGTCCATCCATCACCTCTCACCCACAAACAATATTACATGCTGCATTTATGCCTGTGAGCTGTGTGAGTGGGTAGATACACAATGAATACACATCAGGTGGGTTTCTTATAATGTAATGTGAGGTGTATGAATTTATTAGCGATGAGCAAATGCTTGCGCTTACGGGAAGGCATAATCATTTCTGAGTGTATAACACAATCCAGTGTGTGTTTTACAGTCTGTACACATGCACTCAAGCCTGACTGACTGAGATATGTTGCAGTGGGCACCAGAGACCCTACTCTCTCTTTTTAGTCACACTCATCTTTCTACTATTTCCCCTTTAATCCCAATGACCTACTTGAGGTTCAGTTAAAACTACTTAGTTATGTGCAGCCAAATACCATTAAAACCCAAAGAATTTAAACTGTGCAGGATATCCTTTATATTATTCTTATCATTATCATTGTTATTAATCCATTTTAAGAAATATAATCAGACAAATATAGGTTTATAAAAGAGGGATTTTTGAAATATGTCAATAGAAAAAATAGGGCAGCCATAAAAAGATAGATATAAGAGTATGAATATTTCAGTGAAAGCTTCATAACTTAAACAATGATACAGAATTTATTTGTGATCGTGTTGAGTTGTGTCGAATTAGACGATTTTCAACTAAAGATGGTGGCAAGTAAAACTACAGATGAAGTCAGAGCTCTTTTTTATTACTGTTAACAAATCCCTGCAAAAATGTTATTGTTTTTAATGTAATGATATTTTTAGATTGTTCTGTTTTATACCTAGTGGTGGGAAGGATTGTTTTTATTTAATATACATAGATTGTTTTTAAGATGTAAAGAACGTTGTGTTGTTTTGTGGCATGAAAAGCACTATATGAATAAAATTTTAATTGAATTTGTTATTAACAGATTGAAATCAGGGAATTCATTTGGATTCATCCCCTGAATAATATTTAATATTATTAGACCTAAGTTCATAACTTTGATTGGGACCGTCAAGTCTCCCATTAAAAAAGTTTTGTATAAACACTGAATATGCATCATCTCACCGTCTATTTTCTTTGGCGATACATACTGTGATCATTGATTTGATACACCGGCAACGGCAAAAATTTCTGCAGAAATCAAATACTCTGGTGCTACAGTATGTGCCAGCACATGCTTAATCAACACAAAGTAACACATCAGGAGGTTGGAGTAACAGTGGTGGAGTACATCACATGTCTTTTTCCACTTTGTTTCACATTGGGAACAATTGTTTAGATATCTTCTGGGGCTTATTTATAGTATCTGTCAATGACTGTATGGTGAAACTCATTCATTGATAATATCTGGTAAAACTAAGCGCTTTAGTAAAAGATAGTGGTTTATGTCTATTCAATAATCTTCCCATGTTTTTTTTTTTTTAAAAAGACAAAAGATTTATTGTGGCAACTGTGCAAATTATGAACTAACATCAACAGGTCTGGCTGACATGTTCCTTTCTTGCATTGAACTCAACCATGAAAGTGAATTTTCAGCTAAACTCACAATGTGAATTCATCTGTGACTGAAAATTGTCTCTAATTAAGGCACAGGGGTTTTTTTCTGTTTGACTAACGTTTGCTTAAAGCTATAGTGTGTATTTGAGGAAATTAAGTGGCCTATTTTAAAAATGTAATTAAATATTTATGACCCTATTTGAAAGATTTATGTCATCAGTTGAAATGAATGGACTTCAGGCTCGGAGCCTTGGAGACTCAAGGGAATTTAGACAGATTTGAGAGACGAACTAATGAATTGTTGGTTTTCTTTTCATGTGATGTACTGACAATAAGAGAAGTAGAAGAGCTATAACCTTTAATGGGATAATCTGTATATTTTCTTCTTCCATCTGTGTTTTAGATTTACTTTGCTTTCTCTTCTCAGATTTAAACTATTTTGCTGCTATCCTCTCTTCCCTGTTTGTCTCATTTGCTTTCAGCTGCCACAGCTTGTGTCTGCCAATCTTTCTCTAACAGGTGTATAGACTCACTCATAAAGGAATGGGAAATGGGAAGGGGAGTGTTTGAGAAATGAAACTCTTCTATGTGAACTGTCTGCTCTGTATCTCTGCAGGCTACCCATAACAGGTGGAACCACTTCTCTTTTTCTCTCCATCCCTATTACTTTCCTGCCCACTTCCTCCCTGTCCTGTCCCATTTTTTTCTCTCTCCTATCCCTGTTCCCTCTCCTCTATCACAATCTTTTTTTTCCATCACGTTTAGCTATTTCTTCCCCCCTGCTCAGGCGTGTTGAATGGATCTCTAAATTAATCCTTTACTCTTGCTTCGGTTAGTGAACAATGCTCCGAATTAGAATAGGGAATTCTGCCTCTGACCTTGGCCAGTTATTCTTTATTCTTGTATTCAGAAAGCGTGAATGGATCATAAAAATCCCCAGTCTCCATCGTTTTCCCTTTTCACAGAGGAGTACAACTCATTTTCTTGTACCGGGGTCACACATGTATCCTCTGCTGCTGTCAATCTTTTTTTGTTGTTCTCGTGGCTGCCTCTTTTGGTACATCAATACTTATATATGTGTGTGTATTTGTGTCTTTCTCAGTTGCATTTGCGTTTATGTGTATGAGTCACTTTAATGTGCCTCACCCAGAGAAGTGCACTTTTCCACAGGAACCAACTGCTGCATCTCTGTTTGCTGCATTGTACAGTAGAAATGAATACATTAAGATTATTATGACCATAGGCGACACTGTAATGTTTATGCATATGAATTTATTTTATAGCGCAGGGACCTTTTTTCTAGTCTAAATGCTGACATTTTTGGAACAAGGGGTGCTCCTCGGTCCAAAAAAGTCAGTCCTAATGAGGCAAAAGGTTATTTCTGTGGCTCTTGATAGGTTGAGTGCTAAAGTGATACTTTGGTTAGATTAAGGTTAAAATGTATCTGTCCTCAATCAATGAAAGTCAGAGCAAAATCGCATTGAGAATTGCTACTTGCTTGTGTGTGCAATTGTGTGCACATTTGTGTGTCTTTGAGGCGCATGAGCACTTAGACCATATACAGTATGGAAGTGATCCACTGAGACAGAATGTGATGAAGATACACATAAAGGGATATTAGAGAGGGGAATGTGCAGCTGTGGCAGTAAATATGGTCCTTAATATGTTTTTGTACATTTATTAAAAACCAAACATAATACATTTTTATTCTATTCTATTCTGCTTTATTTTATGCCATTCTTTTGTATATTGTCAGAAAATAATGATAATGATTTGGTCTGGTTTGAGTGGTTTATTATTGCAGTGGTGCATAGCCTCATCAGTCATCATGAGTTAATATAGATTGTGCCTATGCTGAATCACTCACAAATCAATACAGTTTACGTATTATTGACTGCCACAGATTGCATTTACATGCAGGCTGCGCCTGATTATCTTTGCAGTCTGACTGATTTAAGCTGTTGGAGTCAGACTCTTCTTGATCCCTCCATCTTGTTTTGTCCTGCTGTTGTTAGGTGTGAAAGAAAAAAAATACTCAGCTTAGATATGGATGGCAATTAAGCTACACTTTGGTTAAGTGAAAAAAACAACAACATTCCAGTAAGTCTCAATTTCATCCATGTAGATAGTATTTTTGGATGGAAATGAGATTTTATTGAAATATTTAAACTTCACATCTGTGTAACCTTGGCTGTCACATTGCCAGCTCGATGTTTACCATTTGTAGAGGATGTGCAACACTTAGTCAGTGTTGTCACAACATGTAGTTAACAGTGTTGGAGTCATACTGTAGTGGTGTTGTGATGTCAGCATCTATTTTTGAGATTTGTGTCAAAACTATTGTTGCTTTATCATTAAATTGCTAAGCACTGGCAACTACAATGACAGAAGGTAACATTTGTACCATTTTCATTAACACAATCTTGGTAAAAATCACTTTGCATAATGAAGGTTAAGGATTAAAGGAAGAGAAAAGATTAGATACCTATAGATTTAAACATTTGATTCTCAAAGTCATTAAATTCCTTCATTATTCTCCAAGCCTGGGAACCAGATGATTCTAAATGTTCATCTTTCGTTGCAGAGCCACAATATATCCAATATCCAATGCCCCTTTGAAATGGAAATTGAACTGAATGGCATTCACATTGCTTATTTATCTGATGATAAGGTGATACAACTTTTCCAGCTTGGGGTAAAAAATAAAAGGTACTGCTTGTTTGTCGCGTACAACAGCGAGATAATTATTGACTGTATTTGATGCAAACTTTTGAAGTGTGAAACAACAGAAAATGTAAATCAGGCATGTTTCAATTATATGGCTTGGAGTGAAAATAAACTAAGCTACATGATGTTATCTGAAAGTGGTGGTATCCAAGAAGCTCTGTATCATAGGAAACAGCTGATCAGTCACGTGACTAAAATGTCTGATCTTCCTGATCCCCTTTTGGGTTTTAACCTCTTTTTTTAAGGTATGGCAAAAACATCAAGACAGCCTCCCCCTTGCCAACGAGCTCAACGAGTTCTACTGCAGGTTTGAGGTAGACCCCCCCC
>JAOXYM010000009.1:20729584-20749847 GCA_028567055.1 Leptatherina wallacei | reverse complement strand
TGGTTATGATCCACCCTTGCAAAATGGGAATATTTGAACTTTTTTACGCGGTCTTAAGATTTTGTTCAGGAGTGTATCTACAGTTGTAAACAAAATTATTCATACCCTTCCATTAAATAAAAGACAAAATTATTAATAGTAATTCAAATAACTGGAGACTAAAAAAAGAAATAATAAACATAAATTTGCTAAATTATAATTTAGTGAAATAATACATTGTTTGTTCATTTCATTGAGGTGAAAATAATAAAAAACAAACAAAACATTATAGTAATAACTTTTTTGAGAAATTTATTTCAAGAATCTTTACAAATCTTCTTAAGTGTTTCAGCCTGTTCAGTTTCTCAATGGCACTTTAAAAACTTGTCAATCACAATATCAATGCTGAAGGCCGGTTCCTGCCCCCGCTTCTCCACTGCTTATAATGCTCTTGTTTTCCAGGAGCATGTTTCCAGCATGTCTCATTACAGCTGCCAAGTGGAAAAAAGCCTATATTCCCATGTTGACAAGAAAATGACTGCTTCTGTCCTAATTTAGATGTTAATTGATAGTGTGTTGGTGCATTGATGACCATAAAGACAAACATATACACATCTGAGGTTAATACAGACACACATACTGTATAAATACACACACAAGTGTACATCAGTGTTTCCCATTCATTCTGCATATCCTGGCTAGGAGCTTTGATTAAATATATTCCTGGAGCAGCTGGCGACAACCCAGCAGCTCCTACCCACCACACACACGCACACACACACACATGCACACAGTTTTTACATACTCTTCGTCTGACTTTGTCTTTCTGATGCCTAAACACATTGATTGGCCGACTTGTCTGCATTTTCATAGACAGCATGTTTCTGTACCCCTACTTCTGCCATTAAATGCTTCAGTCTTCTAGTAGAGGATTTGATAACAGCATTGTGCCATCATCTATATTGATGACATTGTGCATTTTATACGTCCTCTCAATGGCCACACAGGGGAAAACAGTATGAAACAATATCTGAAATCCTAGAAAGGGAAGTGCTGGATGACTCTCAGCACTGTACATTCTTCCCTGGTAACAAAATACATTATCTGCTTATCTTTCTAATACCACAGCGATAATTATTTAGTTTCATTTAAGCATTGCAGGTAACTTCCCTGAGGCATTACTTGTTAGATGGAAATACATTTTATTGTTTAGATTAGTTGTGCTTCTTTTTAGCCCTGATTTAAAATCAGTTGTTGCCAGAAAAGTGATGAAATTGTACTGAAGAACAACTCAGCAAAAGGCAAGCTTATTGTACCCTGTAAATGTCATAAATCGTGAGCCTGCAGGCCAGAATATATAGGTGGTGATCATTGGGTTTATAGCTGGAATTTGAAGGGTCTTTTTTCCAACCAATAAATTAAATTGACACTCGCTTTAGCTTCATGCACATATTTATATTAGCAAACTACAGCAGCTGCTTGAAAGCAATGCAAGGCTTCTGGATTGCACTCAGTGTTCATGGTGCAGGAGTGCTGCTTTGACTGTTGTAAAACTTGAGTTAAAAAAGATTTTGCAAAGTAAAAGCAGCTGTTTCCATGCAATGTGAGCATCATGGATGTTGTGACTTAAACAGGTTGTATTGCTTGTAATAGAGCTGTGAGAGCTCAGTGTGGCTTTAGAGTGGTGGATACAAGCAAGTAAAAATTTCTGCCTTTAATGCGGTGCGTTAGCATGCACAGCAAACCTTGTGGAGGCAGGAAGAGTTCAGTGCGTTCTGGAATTGGGTCAAAGGTGAATATTTAGGCATAAAGGTTTAGCTTCATATGTCGTAGTACATAAACAGTGCTAGAGCGATATTAGTGTGTATGTTTTTAAATGTATTCATCAATATTTTCCAATAGTTTCCAATTTTCATTCAGTCACCAGTGCTGTCTAAATGTTTAACACTTCTTATGAGTATGCATAGCCTAATAGTTATCTTGACAGACAGACAATGGATCAGCATTTTGTGAGTCATGCAGACACGAAAGCTCCACTGAAACTTTTGTGGTTGGGAAGTTCCTTCAGGCAAAATGAGAGTGAGAAATCTCATTGCAAGTTTAACATACTACTAAGATGACTTTAATCCTCACACGACATACTGCAGTACACAGGCAAGTAATATAAAGGTGGCGATGAGAAGATCATTTGAATTCATTTGCTGTGCTCAGACAAACATCAATCATTTGCAGGTCAGCGCTGTATTCTCCTGCGAGTCTGTTTAAGCCTCCATAGTAATGAAGAGTGAGTAATATTATTAGACCATGCAGTATCTCTCAGTGCGTAGCGGTGTTCCCTCCAGGTAATCTGACTTCCTGGGATGAAAGGCTGTGACTGTGTCTCTTTAAAACACATACACACATACTGACCCACACCTACACACTTGCATGCACTCACACAATAACAGCCTCAACTGCTGCTATCTGTCTAATGTGTTTCATTAAGACCTCTATTTCCCCAGTGGGCATGAAAGCAGTGGTGTAAACTGAAAAAAAGGGGGAAAAAAGTCTGTTTCCTCTGTTTGTTTTTCACTCTGGTGTTTGGAAGATGAAAAGCATGAGAAGAGATGACAGCGGATTTTAAGTGTTACGTGTGGCCTTAGCAAAACGCAGGGGTGTTTATAGTGAATGAAGCTATGTTGGCAGTAATTGTCTGTGACATTTTTTTGCTTTTCTTCACTTTCTCGGCTAAAGCTGCAGTTGTTTTCATGTTCCAATCAAAGGATTTACATTTACTGACTTTCTTTTCTTTCTCCTCTCATGCATACTTTCTTATGGGTACATGCATGAACATCGATCAGCTCCTCTGTTTACACATGTTCTGTACTTCTCCTTTCTTTGCTTCTCACCTCCAGTTTCTCTGGGTTGTGGTCACTATGTGGTCATTTGTTTTCACTTTTGTTATAATATTTCCTTTCATTCTCACTTTTTACATGTCTCTCTCATGACCTGCTCTGTCTGTCATCACTCGTTCTCATTACTAATCAGCTGTTAAAAATCATGTGGGACAAAAGCTGTGATGTGTGAGTGGAGAGGCTTGCACTTATGATTTCAGCCTGTAAGTAATTTTTTTTCATTAATCTTTTTGACATATATTCTTCAATTTTACTAAAGCACTTTTTTTCATTTATCTTAGTCACAAGGCTTGCCATGTAGTTTAAGTCTGTTTCCCACAACACATACACATCAAGGAGTCCCTAAAACTCACATGTGTGTTTGTTTCCATGGATTTATGATGTAGATAAAAGGAAGGGCATTAGTTAATATTGATGAGTGCTGCCTCTCAGCCCTTCTCACTGAGGTTCACTTAGAGATGAGAGACATGACCTTTACGCGTCTACACATACACTGGCACTAACACATACACACACACACACACACACACACACACAAAGTATGGGTTTTTCATTCAAGCAAGTCAAAATATTTCCACTCTTAAACTATACAGATTCTTCCTTTAATTGGAAACAACTAATATATGTGTGTTTGCTTGAAAATATGCACACATCTAAAGGACAGAGATTCTCTAAAACCTCAGTCTTAAATTCAGTGCCAGTCTTGATCCAATTTGTTCCTAAGTACCCATTGGTATTCAGGACAGGTAATAGATTCCAAGGTAACCAGCAGGTAATTCATCACACTTACAAATAGGAAGGGACAGGGTAGGAAGCAAAAAAGCTATTAAAGTGATCACTGCAAGAACAGGGATTATATGAAGAGAAAAAGGCTCTTGTGGAAATGGAGGAAAATAATTAATTATACACTCTGACGATTAACAAGGGGGCCAATATGCATAAAGAGGAAGAAAGAGTAGGCACTCATAAACATGCATTTGCATACGCATATAAAACACATATAAAAGCTATAAAAACAAGTCAGTTAACCTTTATGCTCGGAGGCTAAAAGGCTGCCATGTGTTTAGACGCGATCTTGCTTGTTTGTTTACTAGCCTAAGAGATCTGGGTTTTTTTTTATCATCAGCATCAGTATTTATCTCCTCAAGCTCACCGCTTTACCTGCATGTGTGTGTGAGTGTGTCCATGTTTGTGAGCAAGGTTTATGTGTGTCTGTGCTTCAAAAGTCACATCACAGTTTACGCACTAACATTCTGGCTCTTGTTTCTAAGGTGGTGAAGTGCATCAAATAACACGCATACACACATGCACGCACACGCACCCAAACTGACCTACACACACACAATCGATCTAGCCCTTCAGACAGTCACAGTGATGGATGGACACTTCCTTGCTTCCCTTGCTTCTATTTTTACCCGAGCACATCCCTGAGTGTGTCTGTCTTCTTCGTTTTAACGAGTGTAGAAACAGACAAAATCCCTGTATCATAATTACAAACAAGTCTGTGTGTGTGTGTGCGTGTGTGTGTGTGTGTGTGCATGTGTATGTCCTCAGAGGATGTGTGTGACTGTGTGCATCCAGGTAGCAGACTAGCAGATTTTCAGCTGAGCTAAAGTCAGACCTCTGACGCTTCTGCTGATGATGCAGTACAACACTTTCTCCGATCATATAAAAACATGTCAAAGCAGAACATACTCAAACATATTCTCAGACTCCAGTGGTGCTTTGATGTGCAGCATTGATGCACCATAATATGTCTCTTTCCTGTCCTTTTTCTATTGACTGTTTTCCCAAATTTTCAACATTTAAAACCTTAAGACAGCATTGAAACATGAATGAAACACATATTTATTTACTTTGTTTCATACTGTGAGAAGCAGAATAAGGCAGCAAATTCAGGAAGTGAATTCAAAAAGACCAGACTCACTTCATACATACCCAGCATTAGGATACGCCTTAATGAATGCAGATATCTGCTATACACATTCATTCCCCAAATTTGTATCACACACTTCACAGTTCAGAAATTCTTGTCCATGCTAAACTAATTTCTGCTGGAATAAGACATTGATGGCTTTGACACCTGAGAACACTTCAGCTCTTTATTATTTTACAGACAATCCAAACGGAGCAATAGTATGTTTCCTCTCATTGTAAATCAAATCAAAAAAATTTCCAGACAAAATAGAATGATTAGAGGGGAGCAGGCTGTAATATAATTATGTGAAAAAAACCCACATTTGTTTCTGTGTGTCTTTCATTATCGGTTTGTGTTCTTGTCACAGCCTTAAATCTCCAAGCCTGACTCCATTTAGAGAGCCAGTAATGTAAAACCAGCTTTGCATCCACATTACCTTTTGACAGTGCCAAAAGAGTTAAAAAAATAAGGCCAAAGCCCTCCCATCTGGGACCCTTTTAGTTGGAGGAGTCACCGGAGGGTGCTTACTAAATGGGATCACAAATTGCCTGAAGCATCCCACGGCTGTTGCCCTCATCCTTGCTTTTCCCCCCTTTAAAGATAGAAAGCACTTTTTACACTTTGACCCACATTTATTTAGCAGCACTAGACAATGTCCCCTCAGTACCAAGGGTATTAATAAGTGTATATCTTTTTTTCCTCTTTTTCATTATCTGCATGCTTCCATCCATCCTTTGGCCTGCAGTATGTGCAGCATTTTAACTCGAGTGCCTACGTACCATTCATGTGCAGCTATTATTGACTGTCGACAGAGCAGCTGGAGGGAAACACTTCAGTCTGAGGCCTTTGACAGCAATTCTTGTCAGAGTAGACTTAGTAATTACATTTACAGAACTCCCATAGGTAGATGTATAATTGAAAAAAGCTTATTTCTTCTCTCTCTCCATTTTGATCAGTGGCATTTCTTTCTTTGTTTATCAATTTTTTTTTGCTGTTTCTTCTGTCTTTTAGAAATTTTGGTGTTTTTAAGGTAGTAGGTGAGGCTACAAAGGAAAGATCTGGGTCAGAAATGTGTTTGGTGTTTGCTTGCAAACTGAAGGGGGAGGGCAGGGCAGGGACTGAGAATCAAAAAGAGAAACTGTTTGATAGTTTTGGTAGGTTTCAAGTCATCCTACTCATTAACAAAAAGCTGTCTTGCTGTTCATAGTTTATGCATGAAAGTAATGATAGCAGTATGTTTGAAAAGTAACAGAAAAAAGCTGCCGCAGACAAAGAACGAGTGCTACAGTATGACATTCAGCTCTAGTTTGGGATTGTTACACTGTGTCTTATCTTGGCAGTGTTATACAGATTGTGAATCACTAGAACTGATGCACATGCACTTAGTTTCTCTCCGTATCTCATTCATTCACACAACTATAAACTTACACACACACCCACATGTCCTGCTCTCCTCTCACATTTTCCCACAGGCTCTAGTCCTCATGCACACACGCAGTCACACGCTCCAGGGAACGATAGGAAGATAGTACAGATGGCATACTAGAGTAATATTCTCCGTATGGGAAGGTAATATTGTCAGAGCAGTCATGTGGGGTGAAGGAGGAGGAAAGATTAGATCTGCAGAGGCTGAAAGAAGTCAGGCTTCCGTTATACATGACCAGAAGAGCATGCTGTATAGTATTTATCAATGCAGGATAACTGGTGCTAATATGGTGCTGAGTAGAAAGAAGAAAATGTAAGGGTGTGCAACAAATGGAAGGAAATAACAAAATACAGCGTGTAAGTTAAGTGTTGGAGCACCATTTTTATATCCAGCGCACCATTCAGTCATATTTCATTCTCCATGGATAAGTCTACTGCTATCTTGGAAAAGAGCACCCTATAAGAATAGACGTTTGATACTTGGACAAAGGTGATCCCTCAGAACAGCACGATTGATTTGCAGAAATCTTTCCCCTGTAAGAAAAGCAAGTGCACTTATGCCATGTCAGCTAAATCTAAAGGTCTGATTCAGGGTTTTTTGCTCAGTTGTCATTTATATTGAATTATAGTGTCTGCTAAATAATGTTTCTTTCTTTCATTTTAAATTTGTATTATGTTTTTAATAGGGCTGTCAAAGTTAACGCAAGTCCCTTAAACCCCGGTAATTATTTTAACGCGCGATTAACACAGCACTGTCTGCATAATTTCAGGGAGGGATGCAGAAAGCAATTAGTGTTTTTCAAGCTGAAATGGACAGAGAATGGATCTTAACATGGACAGTTTAGTTTAAAAGTTCTGCAAGATGGTTCTCTGGACCAGATTGAGGTATTTTATCATTTAAGTTCTCCAAATGATGCAGGAGAAGGCGACTCAAACCGTCGAGGAATAGAATATTAAATTTAAACTCACGGTGTGACATGGATCTGTGATGCATTCATTGCAGCTCGGAAATCACAACTCTAACAGTCTAGCTCGCACAATGACAACTATAATGTCAAGAAATAAACAAACCAGGATTAATTGTGTGTTTAGAGTCTCTTTGGGCTTCTTAACAGATTTCATAAGTATTATAATAATATATGATTTTTATAATATAAATATCCTGTTTACAAAATCTCTTAAAATAAAATATATAAAATGAAATAATTTTTAAAAAGATTTTTAAAATTCTGCGATTAAAATGCGATTAATTGAGAGTAAACTCAGGACACTCGTGCAATTAATTGCGATTGAAAATCTTAATTGACTGACAGCACTAGTTTTTAATGTTTGTTATGTGTTATGTAACTGAATATCTTATATTGGCTACAAGCAGGACCATTTAAGTACATCATCCCTTGATGGGCCTTTGTTCGCTTTAGGATGTGACACAATCAGCACCACTCATACAGAAGTAAATGGAACTGCTGTGAAACTTAAGGAAAATTAGGAAAAATGTAGAAATGAGAGGAAGGTTTTCACCAAAAAAAAAAAAAGGGCTGTTCTTTTGTATATTCAGGGAGTGAACCAATTCCCATAGTTTTGTTTCTCAGTGGCATTTGTTTCACAGTCTGCCAAATGAAGAAAATCTTTCACAACACATTCTGGACTATTTTTTCTTTGGCATCCCCGCCTATATAATTTCCAAGACTTGTGGAAACAACTCAAAATGACTGGAGGTTATATTGTAGATTGTAGGTTCTTTTTATAGAGAAAATCTATTTTTTATGAGACACTTCTTTTTAAGCTTCCTGAACTTTTTGAGTGCTGCCTGCTGCAGATGGTTTATGCAATTCTGCCAGCAGAGACTAAATTAGAGACAAGAGAAAGACTTACTAAACTGACACATGAGACAGTATCTACACATTCAGCTTGGGAAATATGTCTCTTGTTATTCGATGTAGCAAGAAGGGATTTAGTTTTTTCCTTGGGCACATTACGTGCAGCAAATAATATCTACTGATTTTGTATGTGTCCTTTCATTTGTGCGCATCCAACTATCCATCGAAGCAGTTGTTTGTATCTAGACTCAATTTCATTTTGTTGGTGTAATTATGTGCCCTCTTTGTGATTATCTACATGCAAACAATCTAGCCTCAAGAAAAACAGAGTCTGAGTCATACAGTTGTCAAACTGTCCTGAAACCTTATTGTGCAGATAAGGCTCTGAATGTCTATGCACACGAGTGATGATGCATGTAGAATACTGTACAAACTCAGTGGTGTGTGTAAATAGCATGCTCCATGATACAAGAAACTACTGCAACTGACCTAAGCCAGTTTGTACACTTCAGCAACATAACATAGACAAATTATTCAGCAAATACACACTGAAATAGAATTAATTTTATCCCTGCATCTAGCAGATAAAACAAGACTATAAATAAATAATAGACTCCTTGTTCAACAGACTTAGCCAACATAAAAAAGAATATTTACATAAAGTATCCCTCCATGAGTCCTTTTCATTAATCTAGTCTAAATTATTTGGCCAGTTAATAGTAATTTGATAGTGTTTCCTGAATGTAATCGGGCTAAATTCAACCTATTTATGTCTGTTCTTGAGCATTTTAGATTTTTATATGTTTCTTGTGCTCAAGTTTAGCAGGGATTTTGTTATTAATCAGAACAAAATCTTAATAAAAAGGTAAAAGAGTCTGCTCAAGATGAAGTTTTATCAGATTTCTCTTGGATTGAACTATGATGTGATGGTTAACAATGTTGCCTCACAGTGAGAAGGTTCCTGGCTTGAAATTTGTTTGGGACCTTTCTATGTGGAGTTTTCATGTTCTCCCCGTGCATGTGTGGGTTCCCTCTGTGTATTCCAGCTTCCTCCTATACTCCAAAACCAAGCTCTCTAGTTTGATTGGTGTTCCTAAATTCTCCCTAAGAGTGAGTGTGAGCTTGAGTTTGTTGTTTGTCTCTTTGTTAGCCCTGTGATGGACTGGTGTCCTGTCCAGGTTGACCCTGCCTCTTGCCTAGTGGCTGCTCAGATAGGCTGCAGCCTCCCTGCAACCATGCACTGCAACAACAGGTATAGGCAATGGATGGATGGATGATCTCTCTATTAAGCAGATATACTTTTTCACATAGCTTTCAAACTTTTCAAACTATTATTTGGCACATCCATCACGTTAGCTTCTCTTCACAAATAATTAATAAATTCCTGACAAAACGCAGTGCAAAGGCACATTGTGACTCATAAAAACCAAACACTGTAATTATTCACACTGCAGCTAAGGTTTACATTCAACAGACTTCTGGTTGTCCTGACTACAGTCATTTAAAAACAAATCTTGTGTCTGCTTCATTGTGTTATGCAGTATTTTTGTACAAGTGACTGGACTGCAAAGTTACAACGTCAACACTCAATGGTGTCCACAGTTATATTCCAGAGGACACTCCTAAAAATCATGAAATGCATTAGTGGCAATCCAAACCTCCCTGAATTTAATGACATCACCATGTAACCTATTTGTATAATCCCAACACTGTGGTATGTTTAGCACACTCTCAAAGAATTTGCAGCTAGAAATGATATTTTTTATAAATATGCTGACAGGACAGACTGACTAACATTGACTGCTTTTTTCTAAGCACAAAGAGAATTTAATAAAATGATTAAATCATTTAATATTTTCTTCTGAAACATTGCACCAATCACGGTTTTGGCTAACAACATGAAAGGAAAAAGCCTGTGGCCCCCATATGGCAGGTAGAGTAAATACAAAATGCAGTTTTTCTCAAGATTTGACGCATAAATTAAATTAGCATGGAAAGGTTTTGGAAATTTGATGGGTTCAGATTTAACTTAAATGTTGTGTGATGAGCACACATGACACTTGAGTGACACGTAATTTAAAAAAAAAACATCAGTCAATGAAAAGAGTAATTATCTTGATATAGCATGTTATATATATTGAAAACACACACTTGTATCCAAAACATGTTTACTGTTTTGTTTGCCTTATACATATCTATGTCATGTTAGCTTATGTAATCAGATGTGTTTGTTTACCCTCTTTTTTTGTCACCCTAATTCTGAATTGTATCTCTTTTCATTTTTGTAATATCTTTAGTATCACGGAAAACATACTTTTCAGATTGAACTGGACTGAATTAACTAGATCTTAAAAGATTTAGCCATAGTTAGTAACAAAATATTCCCTTTTGGGGAATCCAGTAACTACAAGACTCAAATGTATTTATTCCCAGAGAACAGAAAAACACATTTACATGCACAAATTTGGAGCTGTACATTTTAAAAGGCTTATTTTTTTAATTCTATATTGAAATGCATTTTCTTATTTTCTCTCATGAGTCCCTACTGTCCCTAATCCTTAATTGTACACTGCAGCAACTTGTATCTTCAGTAATTACTGAGTATAAAAGCTTATAAGGGTGAATCTGCCTTAAAATCTACCTCCAAAGTTATGATAGCTGGCTGTTGTTTCCATATGCAAAGGGATTTTATAAACAACACTTTTTCACAGTCTGTGATTTTTTTTTTTTTAGATGAGAGCAACAGCAAAAAGTATAAAATCTAAATTGAGATATTTTGTAAAGGGAAAGTGATGAAGAGCATGCAGCAATCTCAAGTATCAGTTCATTATTTCTTCATTGAAAAAGGGACAACATGAAATTGCACCCTGAAACCAAGGACAAGGTACAAAATAGATTAGCTTCACACTTATCTTTCAGAGGTCAATTTGAAATCTTATTCATGCAGAGCAGAATCTGTCCTTCACGTCTGGTTTGTTTTGGTGCCATAAGGCCTAGAGTGGATGGAGCTGTTTTGACCAGGACTCTAAAGTCTTAGTTTGCGTTTGGTAAAAATGAATTTTTCCCCAATATATTTGCATGACATCTATCACTGAAACTGTGACTTGTTATTAAGCTCATCTTGGGTTATGATGGACTGTCTCAAGGAGAAATGGGGAAATTTATGCAAACACAAGGACGATGAATAAGACAGGAGTATGTTTGGGTGTCTGTTTAGCTTTCATCGGGAGAAGTTAACTTTTTTCTTGGGGACAAGGACTGTTCACTTCCCTGCAGTGTGACTGTGTGTAGAGACTCCCAGGGGTAATAAAACTGTGGTTACTCTCTTGGCAGAACTGTGGACACTCACAGGAGCAAGGAGAGGGAAAGGTCCCGCTCTCTTACTCTATCTCTTCATCTCTCCTTTTCACATTTTACTTCTCAGGTGTACTTTGCTAAGGTTTCTGTGGCAGATTGTCTCTCCTCCAGTCTCCAGGGCCCTCATGTATCACCGTTCTTATGCACAGATCTGTGCGTATTTCGTGCATGAAAACATTTTTACACAAAGTGTGGAATTTACCACCTTGTACTTTTACTCAGAAATGTTCCTAAATATAAGTACAGCTCTGACCATGAGTATGTACAGAATCTAGTGGTAGAGCAGGGAAACTTCATCATATCTGCAGGTGTTGCAGCGATCTCAGCGTTTGACAGGCATCTTTATTTTGGCGAAATAATAATCATTCCATTAGTAGTCTAATCTTTAAAAGAAATAAACAGATCTGGAGCTTGAATGGTTTCAAAAATTACAAAAGACACTCGTGATACAGGTGAGAACTGAGTATGATTACGAACATGGTTAACAAATAATATTTCAAACTTTGCACTCCGAGGTGAGCTTCATCAGACGATCGGCTGATCTCATGGCTGACATTATTTCTGATCAGATGTCACTTGCCGAATGAGATCATGTTAAAGTTTTACCGTAATATGGGATCTATGTTACAATGTTATATTACTATTCCAATGAATGTCCAAGTGGTTTTGGTCACCTGCATGAGACAGGAGAAAGGTTGGACATTCCCCGTCCATCACTGAACTCCATTGCATAATCCGCACTGGATGCGTCTTTTCTCCGGACCATAACACATTTATCTCTCTGGAACTAACGTCAAAAGAAACTGAGCTTTTTTATCCATGCTGTTTAACTTTTTTACAGTGTTTCAGATGATTCTTAAAAAATATTCATCTAAGAGAGACTTAAACTTTTGCAAGTGAGCTTCAAATGTATCTTTTAAAGTTAATATTAACTGAACTTGAATGAGTGAACTAAACAAAGATCTTTGATTGGCTTCAAACTCAGACCATTTCTATAGGCCTATTTCTTTGTCTCTTCCACTCCGAGGACAAACGCAAGCAATTTCCCCCGTAAGTTCTAAAGGGACGTGTTGTCTCTATATATGGTTAAATGAGAGCGTTTCTGAATGCAAATGACCATGCTCGGGGACAAGCAGGCAATTTAGACCATGTGGGATTTATCAACAGCTGATTACTTACTACCATGTGTTCGACTGGCCTCTAAATGGTTGATAAAGCCGGATTTTTTCGCACTTACACACTTTCTAAATTTTATTTGTAGGATTCAATTTAGGAATGTTTCTACAAACGGTTGATACATGAGGGCCCTGGAGATAATGGCAACTACATAAGGAAAAACAATTTCTTTCATTACAGTTCTATGTTTTACTCTCCAGTCTTTTTGAGGATTCCCGACTGAAAGGTCTGCTCTCCTCTGATTAATGTTCTTATTAGTCAAAAGTAGCCCAAGACAGCTCTTCATTCTTTGATTTGAGGTGCATCAAACTAAACGCTCAGCAAGGGTTAGAAAAATGTGATTTTAATTGTGGTAGCCTGAAGACAAGTCTTGACTACAAGTTTGTGCAGTGTTTTCTGTCAGAGAAATTGCTTCCCTTTGATGTAAACCTCTGTTTTTTGACTCTTATTACCCTTATTGCATAGAAAGCTAACACAGTCAAGATATCAAAACAATTATCAAAAAAATATTATTTTTTTTAACTCGTTTTTTCTTTAGATGTTTACTATATAAAAAAGTAATTGTTGCTGATTTATGTGCCATGCACTGCCATAATACACGTAATATACATGGTGCATGTTTAAAAAATACTGAAACATTGATGGTCGTTGCTGTAACATAGAAATTGTTTTCCTTTTGATATTTTACCGTTGAAGTAAATTGAAAACTTTTGGCTAAGAATATCTTTTTAAGCACCAGTTGAACTTATTTACACCACAGTTGGTGGAAATTCTGTTCCGTGACTTGAAAATGTTTTCTTGATCAGTTCTCAAGACTGTATTTACTGTGGCAGACAGAACTGGGTAAACACTTTAGGAAGAATGTCAGCTGTCATCCGCACAACATCTCCTGCCACGCGGATTCATATCCAGCTAAACACAATATGCCTTACCTTTACAAACCTGACACAACAGTCTCACCCCTGAGTATAATGGCTACAGTAAGTGATTTAGCTGACTTTCTGTGGCAATCCTGACAGCAGCTCAACCTGATAAAACATCATGTCTGACCCCTTTGTTTAGCTATGATCTTCACTATGTGCTCTCCTCATACTGAGGATTTGAGTGCCTCTTGACTACTGAGTTCCTTTTTCTAACTTGAAATTATATTACAAGCAGATTAATTAATATTTAACTCCTAGCTTTCCCCATAAGTCAGCAGATTGTGTAAAGTATAAATAGCTTTATCTGTGTGTTTTTGAACCAGGCTTCTAGAATTGTTCTTCGGTGTTTGTGCTCCATTTTAGTCAGTGAAAACTGCATTAGCAAGAGATGTAACATGTCTACCAGACAAGTTGGTTCACAAGTTTTCTTTAATGATTCATGTGTTGGTTTTGGATTCCAAAACATTCTGGCTTAGACAGTCTGTGTTTACTCTTGCTGGGACTTCAGCAGACACACACATAAGAAAATAGCCAGTCTGGTGTCTGAGATTCCGTTGCATGCTTCACATTGTCACAAGGAAATCATTTATTTTTTGAATTCTTATGAATACTGTACTGACTGCATTCACTTCCTGGAAATATTTGTGTATTTGTGCAAATATTTTTACTTTATGCTGTGTGTGTGATTAATTTCAGCAGGAGCTGTAGAGCTGGTCCCAATTGCCACTTATAGAACAGAGCAGCAGCTACAAATAATGTCATAATGTCAATACGATTGAAATAAATTATACATTTAAGATGTAAAACTATTTGATATAAAAGTCTATATTTGTTTTATTTTTACTGTTGGGTTATTATCTCTACCACTTGCAAAAAATGCAGCAAATGTCTGCATTGTATTTAATTTACCAAATCTATAAGAGCCTGTTTTGTTGATAAATAAACCAGAGTAACAGTAATGTTAGCTAGCCTCTCTGAAAACTCATGAAAAGGTTTATCAGAAATTGCAGACTTGTCTGTGTTCCCAAGCAGAGGGTCTCAGAGTCTGTGGAACCAGTAAGCATATCATTGAACTGGAATAAATACGAATAAATAAGATTTGGTACTCCTAATTAAATAGCTGTCTTTGCTCATTCTAAGAGAGACATGAGCCACTTTAAGGCTTGTGCCTGCACAGCAACTTTTTTTCTTCTTTTTTTTTATGCTAGCAGCAGCACTTAGCAGATGCTTGGGGAAAGTGCTGGTCGTGGTTTCTACTGTTGCTACGAGACGATATGAGACTCCTCAAAGCACAAAGCTCTTTGGGTAAAATTGGTTTTTAACTTTAATCACTCTGGTACATTGAGCAGAAATAATCTCAGCTCTTAGCACTTTAAGAAGCAAGCATATTTTCCTTGCAAACAAGGATGTAAAGAGGCTAGTTGAGTTTTTTTTCAACACACAGCTAGAGGTCATGAAATAGCTCCATGTTCTACTCATGCATGCATTCATGGAGTTTTTAGCACTGTGGCCTACAGAAAACAAAACATAAGCCAACATAGAGACAAAAGATCATCAAACTGCCCCATAACACTCACAAAGGCAGTTTAGGATCAGCAATTGACCTAATCTGTATTTTTATGAACTGAGGGAAAAAGTTGGAGTTAGAACCCAAGGCACAGGGAAATCATGCAAACTCCAGACAAACTACATTACGGCCATGTCCACACCTACAGTACATGGGTGTTTTGACAAATGCAGATTTTTCTGTGTGTTTGTGCACTTGGACCACATGCAAACATAGTTTTTGGACACTGAAAATGAACTTTTAGGAAACGCCCTCCAGGGTGCAGATTTTCAGATAAACCAGCTGTGTTGGTTTCGTGTGGATAACCTACAATTTTGACTCACAGCATCAGATTGTGTGCCACCATCTGTGTTACTTGTGCTGGGGCTAATCTTGTTGACAGGACTTTTTATATGCTTGCTTATAAACATACAGTTAGTCCCCACACTATCCTTGAGAACGAAGGCCTCAAGCAGACTGCCTGAAGCAGTCATTTACTCATCAGCCATCTGATTTGCCAACATGACTTCAGAGGCTGGGGACAGTATTGCCACCTTTTGGCTTGGTACGCTCCTGACAGTATTTCAGTTGTATCTGAGCATTTACATGTGAACAAATATTTTTTGGAAAAGCTGTTTTGAACCAGGAATTTTCTTGTTGTGAGGCCACAGTGCTAACAACCACACCAATATGCAGCTCTATTTCATAGTTGTATTGATGAATTATTTGGATTACAAATTACAAGCTCGCCATGTAATTTTTTCAACATAAGACATTCACACATAAGTAACTGATCTTAAAGCCCAATTAGATGCATAACATGAATTTAGTACATTTTGTTATAGAGAACTGACACTGTTAAGATACCTCTATTAAAGTATGACCTGATTACTTACCAGATCTCTGATGATATTTTCATATGAATGATTCAAATGTGAGGGACATCAATTTTTTAAAATTGGTTTTATACTTTCCTCTCATCTCACACCAGTAGTGTTGGCACTGTGATGGACTGGCATTGTGTCCACAGTGCACCCAACTTTTCACCTGAAGGCAGCTGGGATGGGGGGAAACTCAGGAAAAATCAAACTTGGACAACCTGTACTGCATTGTGATATAAGAGACACATACAATTTACTGAAAACACTTTGATTACACTGGTGCACATTAGACTGATAAGACATCTTAAAGAAACAGCAAACAACCATCTTCTACTGTATGTGAAGATATAGCAGTGTAATGAGGATGTGTTTTGTTGGAGCTGGAGATGTTTCTGCGTTCCCAGGCAAGCTTCTTTTTTTTTCCTGTCTGCTACTTAATATGGTTTTGGGTTTTCTTTTGGTGAATATATAGATATCAGAATTTAAAATATGGGGTTTATTTTCAGCCTAGGTAGTTGTGCCTACTTGAAAATTTGCTCTGACTTCTGAGGAGTACATCTCCATCAGAGGGAATACTGTAGAGCCTCGTCAAGTATTAATGCAACTGAAAGTTTGTGATAATTTATCCCACTGAAAGTATCCTTATTTAACCAGTCATTTAATAATGTGTCATTAGTTTTCATGTGCTTGTAGACCAATCAGATATACATGACATATAATTGCTTTGAGTATGTGTAGCAGGTAATGTAGGTAGTGAGATGTAAATATATGCTTTGTTCCCAAGCAAACTATTGGAAAAAGTGTTAAATTGCATGCAATTTTATGTAACTCTATGGTGTTTTTAGATTGATACTTTTGTGCTTTTTCATAAATTTCTGTTAATTATTTACTATATAGAATTATTACACTTCTTGTACTAGGAATCATTTGGCATAATTTGTCAAACACAAAAAAACGCATTCATACAGACCAGAAAACAACTTGTGTTTGATATGGTTATCATTGTCCTGGTGCCGGTAACCAAACCAAGTCAAGCTGACGAAGGCAGTTAATGCTAGTGCTAAGTTGATCCATGATATCGTACAATTCGTGGTATCAAACAATCATCAGCTGAAGCAAGAATAAGAGATAGACATTTACCTAGTTCTCAGCAGCTTTGCTCACTTTATCCATACCTTCTCTTTTTCAGGTCTGTCTTGATAGATGACAGCTGTAATCATGGAGCCCTAGGATCCCACAGCTTCATTAAATGTGTCCTCCATTATGTATTAAATCACTCTCATCCAATCATTAATAAATTTAATGATTCTCACTCTTGCTGACTTTAAGAAAAATACAACTTTGATAGGCTGTCATAGCAACACAACCTGTGAAAGATATTAATTTGTGGGGACACGTGTTTGTGTCCATTTGCTTTGCTTGGAGTGAGAACTCTGTTTGCATCTTTCCATTTCTATGTAAATTCACATTTGGTTACTTAGTATGAGATGTCAACTCATTATTATCCAAAACATTTTACCAAATTACATTTTACTTTAATATTTGGTTTTAAAGCCACACTTCTGAAATTTGACAGGTTTTTATACTTTGATGCCCCCCATTGAAGGCAAATTCAGTATCCACCTTGTATCCCGTCTCTCCTCTGAGCTCTCTCCAGCCGGTAAAAGTCAGTCGATGTTGAATCTTGCTTTGACACTCTCTCTTTCTTTTCCTCTCTTTCTCCAATAATGTCCTCTTACTTTTCTTTGCTGAACGAGCCACAGCGCACATTCAAAACAGCCACTGTGTTGATATCCAGTTGCTGACTGTCACATTATGCTCTGGGCTGGAAATAAAAGTTGTGAAGTACTCCAGGAATGTGTTTAATGAATCTCAGTGTGCCATCAAAACAAGTCAAAAGCTCAGTTTTAAGGGTCAGAAACTTATGTGGTATTGCTTTAAAACTGGTTAGATTGTTACATTGATATCCTGAATAGTTTTCTTTACCTCAAATACACTATTACCAGTTGGACGAAGTTTTGAAATTCTGGTCCCACAATCCTTGATAGGTGCCCATTCCCATCCTCACTAAACCTTGGCTTAATTTGACAAAAAAAAAGGAGGAAAAAAAAGGCATCTTTAACAAAATTAACTCCCCAATTAAATTGACCAGATCACATTTATTACATTTGCAACAGTTTTATATCTTCAAAAATACATTTTATTCCATATTACATGATATTGCATTGTATGTTATTTTTAATGTAATATAATATATGTTATATTATTCCATTATGTATTCAAATCCCCCTCTGGAATTTAATTAAGTACTTTTAATTTCATATCATTTTGTTTGTCTTATGCAAACCCATTCAAATAAAGAGGTGCCAATCACATCAACTTTACTTTAATTGAATTGAATTAAAGTGACAAGTCAAACTGAACCGAATTAAAAGAAAGATCTATGCTAATTTGAGATTTGAGGCCAGAGGAGGGATATAAATGCAAGAGAAAACAGGAGACCAGCAGCAGAATAAAATTCATGGACTAAGGGAAGAGTGAAGAATGGTGACATGAGTACTGAGACAGCAGGAGAAATAGGTGGTAGGATGTCATTTCCTCTGTTTCCTTACTGCTCTGCTTATCTTGCGAGCACACTCAATCACTGTGGACCTGCTCAGCTGGAAGGCCAAAAACAGAGACACCTGTATTCTTGTGCCAGACACACATGTAGGACTAGGCACACACACACACACACACACACACACACACACATCCAGGCGAAAATACCAGGACACATTTTCATTACTTCACAGGACATTCCATCAAGCATCCTTCTATTTCTTGTGGTTTTAGGGACATGAAAGGATAGATGCACAACACCCACACATGAATACACACATTTATGCCTTTTTCCATCTGCCTCAGCTCTCTAGTCCTCTTTTCATTATGTATCCTTCCCTTTTAGACCCACAAAATTTATCATCAGAGTAGAAGAGACAAGGTCAGAGAAAGAAATGAAATAGAGTAATAGAAACATTTAGCATTTTTCACAGAAACAGCAGGCAACAGAAGTAAAGTTAAATGAGACGGTTATCCCCGACAGCTTCTCAATCTTGTTGAACTCTTTGACTCATTATTTATCAGTGAGTGGTCAGTTGTTGTTGTTTTTGTTGGCACTGATAAATTGCAATAGGTTTGAAATAAGATCCACCATCTTGTGCCAACTTCCCAGTTATTGTCATGTCTGATTTACATGTGTCACATATGTGTTTACAGGTGTAAAACAGCAATAGTTCTCATCTGGAAAGCCCAGCAGATGCAGTGTAACCTTTGGCAACAGACACTAATCCAAATTTTACTGCTGCATTCACAGTTGAAATTGCTTGAAAATTGACAAAATCCTATTTCCAATGAAAAGTCCACATTGGTTTGTTTTCACCATAATCAGTGTGTCCAAACTTTAACCAAGTAATTATTGTTGATCACAAAAGTCTCCAAACATATTAAACCCAAAACCCAAATCTCACCCCTTCCTCAACACACATCTGTTTTTTTATACTGTGGAAAAGATGTATGTGGTTTAAAAATCTGTGACAGTGAGCCCTTCATGACAAAATATGAACAAAAATGATTGCTGTTAGATGATAACAGTAAATCAAGCTAGTAATAGTTTCATATTTATAGGAATTGTGCTACATCATACCTCTGTATAAATGTATCTATGACCTGGTTGGCTCTCTGTGTGCTCGCTATGCACAACACTTATCATGTTTTGGCAGGCACTCTTAAGGAGTGATCACACTGAGGCATATGACAGCACAGGCATTCGCTTCAACCACCTCTAGGTAAAGCATGTCCTGTAAAATAACTTTATACACCTGAGGTTGTTGAACCAGAGTGTGAAATTAACAAACTGGAAATATTTGAGGGTTTATGTGCATCTACAATACTGCAAGAGAGGAAAAAAACACATTGCAAGTTAGCAGCGAACATTATGTATTCTTTAATATTTGAAAGATATTTGCAGATTTCTTCTGTGCAAGTTTCTCCTCCTTGCTCTCTTTTCTTCTCTTCTCCTCCTCCTCCCCCCTGTCTGCTGTGATGAATGGCTTTGATATCAGCCATGTGTTTCTATACGTGTGTGTGCATGTGTGTGTTTGTGTGCATGTGTGTGTGTGATGAATGACTGTGTTCATACTGGACAGGCCCGGAGGGTTTTAGCTACTGTTAGTAGTGCTTAAAGATGACCGGAGTGAAATGGCTCTCTGTCACATCTCTCACATGCACATCTCACACACACACACACACACACACACACACACACACACACACACACACACACACACACACACACACACACAC
>JAOXYM010000009.1:20704233-20718278 GCA_028567055.1 Leptatherina wallacei | reverse complement strand
CTTTTAGCTGTTATGCTGCAAACAAGTGGAACAAACTCCCAGTAGAGATTAAACTTTCACCAAATGTAGAAACTTTTTAATCCAGGTTAAAAACATTTCGGTGTATCTATGCATGAAATCTGCACAGTAACTTTTAAATTATCTTGCTTTCAATCTTTTTAATGATTGTTTTTGTGTGTTTAAATGATTTTATTGTAATTCTAGCTCCTTTTTATCTGTAATGCTTTTAATGTTTTATGTAAAGCACTTGAACCTGAAAATGTGCTATACAAATAAACTTGCCTTGCCTTAACAGAAAACATTTATCATAATGAAATTGGTTCCATCTCCAAGTTTCACAATAAAAACATTTGTTTGTTTATATTGTATTTACATGCTATTTATTTCATTTTGTTATAAAGCTCAGTTTTCCTTGTTGGTTTGTTTATTTTTTGGTTTGTTGCCAGGGTAATAAGCTCTTCATAGATGTTTCGACAACAATCTAAGCTAGACCTTAACACATGGGGTGGCTATAGGCAAGACTTTATCAGAGGGGCACATCGCTACTAAGAAAAGAAATTATTGTGTTTCTCTCTCAAACACACACACTCACATATGCTGTGTCATAATTGTGTTCACATTAGAAAGACATTTCAAATTAAACATCTTTGAATAATAATCTGAATCAGTCACTGAAAGTGGAAATATTTTCAAAAAGTTACAAAAGATCCGTAGAAAGGTAGTTGTTTTGGGGCATAGTATGTGGTGTTTAATGTTGTAATAGGATGATAAATGGCTTTTGAGGCATTGGTAGACTGAATTTTTGTGCCTGACCACAGAAACTTGCATGGCTAGCTCCACATTTGAAGCTGTCTAGCTGCTGACATTGGGACTTGGGCACAGATCTGTGTTCTTCCTCTTTACAGTCATGTTGGAAATAAATAAATTTCCTTTATCTTGATACATATCTTCCTATACAAATTAAAATTGGTTACATGCTATGTTTCTCCACATTTTCATGCCATAGCTTACTTTAAAATCAACTATAGCCTTGCTAGCCTACTGTTTTAGATCATTTAGCTCTAGCTTAGTCAGCACTAAAGTAACTTGGATACTGAGGTACTCTGAGCATTCTTTATACTTTATTTTCAGCTCCAATGTAAAAATTTTGATTACCTGAGTTTATGTGTTGTCCCTAAATACACTCACTGAATACTAAATATGATATGGTTTCCCCTCCTTTTCTTGAAACTATTGTGCTACCATAACTAGATTAGCACTGCTAAGTAAAACTAGCAAGTAAAACTAAGGCTATTAACCTCATGTGCTAACATTAGGTTAATAGCCTTAGTTTTACTTGCACAGGGACAAAATCTCTTCTAGAAATGTGCAGACAAATGAAAATATTTGAAAAGATTACTTATTAGGAAACCATGTTAAAAATACTTCAAACTAGTGTAGTTACACTGGTGAGCCATGTGTGTCTGGGAGGCATTCCTGTCCTCCTCCTCCAGTGACTTTTCAATCACCTGAGATGGCATCTGGGGTTTCCAGTCAGATTTCTTAGGTGGCACCCTGACTACCCCTGTAGCTCCTCCCCTGCTTTAGATCAGCGTTCTCTTGCAGAGACTCAGATTTTCTGCCCTCAGTTCTGTCCTTGGACTTCATTATTTTGCATATTGTTGTTGTTGTCTCAAGTTTTCCTGGTTTTTAATTCTTTGCTGCTATATTAAGAGTTTTGGAGCTTTCTTTTTTCTTTTCTTTTTTTTAAGAAAAATAGAATATAAATAAAGTTTTATTATTACTCTTTATATCACATTAACACGGAAATGCAATGAGGCCTTATAGAAACACAGCTGTATGATAAATGCAGTGTGAACAAAGAAAACTATTAGCTAATGCAAGAGGAGTCTTAAGAAGTGCAGGTGATAATTGATAAGCCAGATAAAGGAGGGATCAGGCAGAATTTCTGAATGCCGCTCTGGTTAAAAGTATAATAATTAAATGGGACAGACTGAAATTGAAAACAAAAGGAGCTTGTGACCAGCACTGTGTATTACCTGAAATAATGAAGGGCTCCATTTAAACACAGATAAATTGCATGTGCCCTGACATTGCTGTCAGACATGTTCATTTTCTTTAGTTCTTAGTGTCTAGTAATTTATCTCAGTCAGAAGCCCATTTTCATCATTTAGCTGCAGTTAAAGAGTTGTAATTTTTCCTGTATGTTTAAATTTGAGAGAATCTGAAAGTCTTTGGTTGTTGTCTGCTTCAGTCCTTTTCATTATAATTTATATTCTTTCATTTTTACCATCTGAGCACTTGACTAAGAGTTTTAGTGCAAGGCTCTTTGTCCAGCCCAGGTACTGCATACTTCTGTTGTCTTTTCAAATTATATCACCTGGCATGGGAGTGGTAGCCTGGTGGTTACAGAGGTGGGCATGGGTTTGGAGGATCAGGGTTCAGATCCTTGGTCTAGCAACAAAGGTGAACTACTGTGGGCCCTTGAGCAAGACCCTTAACTCCCCAGGTGCCAACAGATGGCACCCCGCTGCTCTCTAGTAAATCTACTAGTGATTAAGTGCAGAGCCTTATTTTTCCAATTGGGATTTTTTTAAAGCAAATATTATTATTGTTATTTAAATAACAGTCTCATTTGTCACGTCTTCATAGACATAAAAAAAATAATATTGTTGCAAGAACTATAGTGGAAGACAGTAAAAACACTGAGGACAGCATGACTCAGCTCCTGCTGAATGACGCATGCTGAGTACAGCTAGTATGCTAGTTCTCTGAATTGAAGACATTTAGCTCCTGTCATAATCAGAGACTAAATCCCTGCCTTATCACCCACTAGGTGCAGGGGCCACGGCTTTGTTTAATTGCCACGAGCTGAACCGTTAAAGCTGCGTCTCCCTCTGTGTTTACCCCCACTGAGGCTTATAGCTGATAATGGAATTACTCTCCCAGGAAGAGAGGGAGGGTGGAGCAGAGAGGAAGCAGCCATAAATGAAGAGAGAAAGTGAAAGGTGGAAGCTGAAAGAAAGGATGGATGGAGCATCTTCTTTGGAAATAGAAGAAGCAGAAAACATACTAAAGCGATACACAAGAAGATAAAAAGAGGGAGAAAGAAAAAGTTTCTGAGTAATGTCCAGCTGTTGCTGAAAGCAAACCCTGCATTTTTCCTGCCTTAACTGTTTACTCCCGTATTACAGGGAGGACAGTGAATTATGACGCAGGATAGCACCGGAGTCCAAAACATGCCTGCTTGAAAGAGACTGATTGAAAGGCTGAATGGGGCTAAAGAGAGAAAGGAGTTGTGGAAAGAAGAGGATGAAATAAAATGGGGACATAGGAATAAAGATATTAAAGAGTATAAAATGAAGTAACTTGGCTTTGTGGGTTTGTGAGAATGTGAAAGGCTCCCACACCTTTTTTTTTCTTTTTGTAATATGCAAGATACATTTTGTGGAAGCAAGCCAACAGAATGGGCAATTTTCACTCTCGGTATCATAGTTGAAAGCTTGGGGTGTTTTAAGACTGAGATGCACTGTTGTTGTGGAAAATGACTCCACATTTGAAGTGATCACGCGGCTCTGTTAAGGATTTTGTGTCTGAATGTACAACTGTGCAGAGCTGGGTCTTAAGGATATTTAGCTCTAAGCAGGTTGGGTTATTTGACCATAATTTCCTTAACAACTGTATAAGCACACAAGCCAGTTTTGGCTCATGGGAATGATCTTGTGCCAGTCATAAAATGTGAAAATTCCTTGCCAGGGGCTCAAACTATAATCTGATTTCAACACATGCTCGTCCAAGAATTTGTACTTAAACTTTACAACTATGTATCACAGACGATTTTGCTTCTGGTGCCATGAATCTGTCACAGCATATTGAAACATTTTTTTTTTTTAAAACTGATGCATTTTCAAGATCTGTTCAGGCTCAAAAGAATTTTTTTTTAACCCAGTTCCACACTACTCAAAAAACAGTTTGTGAGTCTAATTAGGAGTGAATGGGTACTGTTTGGCTAACACAAGCTGATGTAGTGGCTCATTAAAATGGTTTGCCTATTAAACAGATTCCACATTGTGAGTTTAATTTACCTCCCTGTGGTCTCCTGCTCCAACTCTTCAGTATTCATTTGCAAAATAACAACAAACAACTTTTTTTTTTCAAAAATTATGCTACTTAGTATATTTTTACATTTCTCTTTCTAATTTGTATCCATTTTCTTTTCTGTCTCTCTTTGAATCCTTCAATTACCACATTCTTCTGAATCCCCCCTTCTTTTCCCCTCCTCACATCAGTCTGTTCTCAGTATTCGAGAGGAGTCTTTGCCATCTTTGGTCTTTATGACAAGCGCTCAGTGAACACGCTGACATCGTTTTGTGGAGCCCTGCACATCAGCCTGGTGACACCCAGCTTCCCCACTGAAGGAGAAGGCCAGTTCACGCTGCAGCTTCGGCCGTCCATCAGAGGAGCTTTGCTATCACTACTTGACCACTATGACTGGAACCGATTTGTCTTCCTCTATGACACTGACAGAGGTAAGCATACAGGGACAAATAAGTGTAACAAAGTGTAACACATAAGTGATTGTATTGAATTGCAAGTTTTGGTTTATGCATGGTTCTGTGCAGGATGTTGGATGAGATTTCCCCTTAAAAAGTGTAACTATCCATAAAACTGATTGAATTAGTCACCATTATAAATCAATTAACTCGAAGACTGAAAGAGAGAGATGTGTGATGGAATTTATTTCACAACTGTGTGCGATACATGTGTGATACAACCCACCTCCTCCTGTGAGGTGGGTTGTATCAAGGGAGAAACAAAATAGGGAATGGGTGGATAATGTGACATGTATTTTAATTTAAACTGAAAATGAAGAGAAGCAGCATAACAGAATGTCTGATCTTTAAAGATGCTCTACAGAACTCGATCAGATGTTCTCAGAGATGCGCCCCCTGTAGACGGCTAATCCAGAATCATAATCATCCTGCCTGTACTGTGAGATCTCTCCAGCCAGTAAAAGACAGTCTTATCTTGACTTTGTCTTATCTTTTGCTCTGTCTTTTTTCTCTTTCTTTTCCTCTCTTCCTCCAATAGTCTTCTAACATTTCTTTGCTGAATTAGCCACAGTGCATGATCCAAACAGCCGCTTTGCTTATGGGCAGACGCGAGCATCTGGGAACTTTGGCAAACTTTGTCCCATCTGGGTCTCTTGTCGGTGGATATTGGGTTGCTTTATTGCGATGCCAATGGATTTTCAGCATCAATCCTCTTCATTTTTGAAAAGACTCCTTTAAATATGCCAAAAAATTGTGTTGTGGTTGGCTGCCATAAACATAACCATTCTATAGATATTAAGAGACTGCACTGCTTTAGAGACACAAAAACCCAGACAGATTTTATTAAGTGGCCAGCAGCTATCAAGCACCTTGGAGTCCCTCGAAATATAAGACAATTTATTAAGATGATTTGGTAACTGGTGAGTCGTACCCATTGACTGTAAAAATAAATGGACAAACTGTGAAACCACGTGACCCGTAGGTTTCTGAAGAGCTGAAAAGAAGCTCATTGGGAGGTTCCCACTGTCACCATCTTGGCACCGTTATGAGTCTCGTGACTCCCGGAAAACCCAAAAAAGGGTGACGAGAAGGTGCTGAGAGGGGGGCTGTGAGCAAGGGGACAGATGATTGACACCCTTCAAACTCTAAGCTACAAGCTAAAAAAGCTAACCCAGAGCTAACGGGAGCTAACCAGCCTACGGAGGTAGGCGGGCTAAAGCTAAGGTGCGCTGTTAGCTGGCTAAAAACCGAGGTTGTGCAGGATATCTGCCGCCTGTCAATCAAAAGGACACGCCCCTAATTATGAAGAATTCTAAGATTAAATAACATCTAAACAGATATGGTAGAATTGTTTTCACTCCCCCCACAGTTGTCACGAAGGTAAACTCGACCTATTAAACCTAAAATGTTTTTTTGAACCAGGCTGTAACATTTTTAATTCTGCTGTGAAGTTGGCCTTTTTAACATGGGAGTCTATGGGGATTTGCTCTGTTTTACAGCCAGCACCTAGTGGGTGAGGGGGGAACTGCAATTTTTGTCACTTTCGCATAGGCTTCGCGTTTCTAAGCCGGAGGTTGCCCCGTGGTCGTACCTCTGCTCAAAATACCACACAACCATTGCTGGTAAAGTGATGATGAACTACACCAACAAAGCCTGCTGTAAATAACCGTTGTGCTTCGAGCGACCGGTTATTTTTCAAAGCTAGATTAGTGTAGACTCCCGACAAGCAAAACAAAGAAAACAACAACAAGTTTCACAATTAAACACAGATACTGGTATGATGCAGGGTTACTTCGCACCGACAAGATAGAGACTACAGGGTTGTGACGTAGGCTCGTGACACTGCGTGTGATGCTTTGCGTCAAGCAAAGCTCTGCTGTAACATCACATAATATATGTCACTGTGGCATCAAAAGAGTCTGGAAAAGTTTAAAGGTTTTAAATTTTAAGGTTGAAAAGTTAAAGAGTAGGTCTTTAAAGCATTGTAACTTTCTAATAACATGACTGTGTTTCAAGCTCTGAAAACTGCTTTAGGGAACTACCTTCTGGTGTTCTCTGCATGCTTATGAAGAACTGGATGACTGGATGATTTAAGTACCTGTATATAAGACGGCATTTTTATCCACCAGAGTGGGATTTTACAGCATATTCTGCATCACACTTTTAGCTGCTCTAACTTTAATATTTTGGAGGACGACTGAGCCCTTCTGACAGAAGCCAGAGGAGGTTCGTTCTTTGTTTGTCTTAACTTGGAGCACATGGTGCTTTTTTTTTTTGTCTTGTTTTTTTCTGTTGGGAAATTTTTGCTGCCCTCAACAACTCATAAGATGAATTGCGTTATGAACCGTGTGAGAACAGGCCTATCCGGCACTACCTATCCATCCCCAAATCTTAGGTACGCAAACGTGCGTTGCAACATTTCATCAGGCGTACATTTTTGATTTTGGTTGCACATTAGCGCCTGCGCACCACTTATGTGCACCTCTGGTTATGTGCTCTATAGACTAACTGTGGTTGACATACTTATAAGATTCAATCCTTCAATAGATGTCCTAACATTTTCCTGTATAAACCCCCAAATGATTTTGAGTTAGTTCTTAATGATGGAAAGCCTTTCTGGCCTAGATGATGCAAAACAGCCCCAAATCATGATATCGCCATCAGAAATTTCAAAAATATTCTGTGCTAAGTAGCTTATTTAAATGTAAAAATTATATTTTGATCAGAAATATCCATAAAGATTTTATATTGACAGTTAGCTTAAATTTGGTATTATCAAAGGACAGGATTAAACCAGAATGCATCATTTGCTGTCAGCTAATAAGATAAACAGCAAGCCAATAAAAGCAAAAAGCCAAGCATGGTTTCAACATGGGGTGAATATGTAGGATATGTTGGGAGCCCCTTGTTTAGATCCAATTTGTGACAAATGTTTACAGTTCTGAAGGTTTCCAAGCCCTAATGTAACACAGAACACCTGAAATGACTGTAACTTAAGAGCCAAATTGTAAGCATGAAACAAAAAACTAAATATGAGTGGGAAAATCAACTTTCCTTCAATCAAATCCTTGAATATGAAACCCAGCTGTGAAACACTAATAAAAGACTTCTGAATTAGTTTGGTTCAAAAAGCCAAAGTTAAGCTGTTAAACTTGGATCCAGTTTGAAACGGCATGCTGACAGCAATCACACAGAGAATCTGATTGGATGCCTGTTTGCCTGGGATTGTTTTGTTTTTTTTCTCGTTAATGTTACTCACATTAGCTGTAATATCAGAGGCTGTGCCATTGGAACTGAACAGACCTGAAAAAAGGGTAACACTTCAGAAATGAGGGTGTAATTTGGCACATTTCAGAAAGAGACTGCGATTTGGCTTCAGCTCTTGGAACATTCACCTGCCTCTAATTTGACCATGGCTTCATGCAATGCACGTAAGTTATTTGGGCAGGCACAGCTGATGCCTTCAGCCCCTAACCACTGTCATGGGAATCCTTGGCACATTATTTCTCTCCCACACACATGCATGTGTGCACAGACAAATTCTCTGCCACAGGGAGTGAAACACAGGTCAAACGTGACGCAAAGTCCCCAAAGACCATGGCATTGTGGTGTGTTAGGGAATTGATGAGCTATGTAATATGTGTGTGTACTGTCTGTGGTCCAGGTTGTCTGGGTTAGTACGCAGGGGAGCAGATGCAAGGAGAAGAAGGAAAGAGTAGCAGAAAAGACAGGCTAGGTGAATTGAGATGGTGGGGCTGTCAAAAAGACAGGAGGTATGTGCGAGTCAAGGAAAGAAGAGACAAATAAGGTGATGGCGGGGAGAGGTTGAGGTAGATCTGTGGCAGCGGAGGGAAGCAGGGGAGAGATTACAGAAAGAGTAAAGGGAAGGACAGGATCCCAACCCTCTGGGGATGCACAGTGGCATATTGCAGGAAGAAGGGTAAGGCTTAAGAAAAGTTAGAAAGTAGGTAGAAATGGAGGGGAGGATAGATACACAGAGTTTGGACTGTACTCACCCGTGACTTGGCCAAGGCAGGACCCTTCATTATAGGCTCCCATCAGGCCCTGCTGCTGGTAATGTGCTGGAAAATGGGCAGTAACGCTGTGATCTGTTTTATGTCCCCTGCTCTGCTGTGCTTCACCGACAGCCTGCTGACATGCATACTCCCACACAAATACCCCTCTACCTGCCCAACTGCATACAAAGACAAATGCATACACACACACACACACACCAATATGTGAATAAACAGATGAATCCACGTGCAAGCATTGAATTAGTATATGTGCAGGGTTGACTATCAAAATACACACACACATAATTCAAAGACACGTGCAACCCTGAACACACTTACATTCATTTAGGCACAGACATGTTTATTTATAACATCACTTAAGAGGCTGGAAAGCTAAAGCTGGAGAGAGTAAGTCATTGTGTGTCATTTATGTGTTTTCATGACAGAAGACAAATGTGGGTCTATGTGCATGTGATTTAAAGGGAACTGTGAGGTGTTTTCATTTTATGTAGTTGCCCTCAGATTTCACAGCAGATTAAACAATGTTTTGGGGGTTTTGGTTAAGTTTAATCATCCGTGGGATACGTGAAGGTTTTTTAACTGTGCCTACATACAAATCAATATTCCAGCTTTAACACTCATCTAAGACAGTGTAAAGCCATTTTTCTAATGATGTGTACCTCAGTACACGTTCATGTTTTATACTGAAATAAATCAGTGGCAATTTAGCCAAATCTTGCTATAGAAATCAGAAAGCTAATAAATTAAAGCAAGCAGCAAGAATCAAAAGAAGCAAAAGCATTTTTACAAACACCACCCCAAATATTTTCTTTATAGATAGACCTGGTAACTCTGAAGCTTATAGCATGTACTCCACAGCAGCTTCATGTGATAAGATGCTGTGAAAGCTCTGGTAGGATGTAGAAATTCAATGAAGCTGTATGCATGTCTTTATAATGCAACAAAGGCTAAAAAACTACACATACTTATTTTGATCAATGCTCTTTTCAAATATGCCCTTTTTCAATTGAAGATGGTCAAAATATGTTATTTAATGCTTATTTAAGGTAACATTGAGTATGCACACAAATGTGGCCACTTTGATGACTTCTTAAGATAATTTGAATCCACTTGTGTTTATGTTATATACTGTTGCTTCACTTGCTGTTGACATGTGAAAACCTTTTAGGAGAGTCATCATTTAGATTCCCTGATATTTGCTCAAACCTGCATTCCATCATTTTACAGAAATAGAACTTCCCTTTCTTTTTCTGACTGCAGGGTATGAAGTGATATGGTGGTGTGTTGTGAAGTGAAGTGATACTTTTACCACTATCATTCACCATGAATCAAACAGGTCATCCTTATTTCCTGAGAAGTGCCAGGTTTATAAAGTGATGTTTGAGATTTTTTTATTTTTCTAAAAAAAATACTAAGCTCCCTCTTTTAAAGATAAGACATTATGGTGCTGCTTTGATGGATAAGAGCATCAGACAAAACTGCTGACAATTTGTGCTTACCTAGAGATACTTGTGAAGGTGAGAGCGTTTTGAGAGAATTATGGCAACTTTAAAGATAATACAAATAATAGTGAGAAATTTTAAGAGCAAAAACTTACAAAAAACATCATTACTCATTTCCTAACTGCAAATTCTACCTTAACGCATCATTAATTCTGTCTTTGCTTTTTCCTTTCTTTCCATTCTGTTATTTAGGTTATGCAATATTGCAGGCAATTATGGAGAGAGCGGGGCAGAACGCATGGCAGGTTAGGACACACACAAACACATACATTCATAGGGAACCGCCAGAGAACACATCATAACAACAGTCATGATCTTATGCAGTATACATATAGTAGTTTATACACACAGCACTGCTAACATGCTTGTTGTTTGCTATGATCTTATTTCTACAAGCTGTTTGTATTCATGAGCACATTTCATGTGAAAATGTTTAAAAACAGGTGAGCGCAATCTGTGTGGAGAGTTTCAACGAGGCAGCATATCGCAGACTCTTAGAGGACCTGGATCGGCGGCAAGAAAGAAAATATGTCATTGACCTTGAGCCTGAGAGACTACAAAGCATACTGGAACAGGTAATATCCAACACAGTCTCACACCAGAATGTGAAAAAGCTAAGTTGGCCCACTGCACAAAACCTTGCAAGAGTAGAAGTAATGGCTCCAAAATGGTAAAAATGACTACACTCCCTGGCAAACTAAATAGTTAAACTGCAATGCAAAATGTTAACATGCCTACATTTTGCATTGTGTCAAACTGTCATGCATGCTAAAAATTTTGAAATAGCATTTTTCAAGGCTCCAAAAAGTTACATGCCAACATTTTTCTTAGAAAAATGTAACATGCATACATTTTGTATTGCATGAATCCACTTCAAATGTAATTTTACAGATATAAATATTCATAACTATTTATAATGAAGCAGGAACAAGTAGACAGTGGTGTTACACCAAAGGACCAAGCTCCTGTCCCACCCAACCAAGTATTTTCCAACAACCTTTCACTTTACAACTTCACTGTCAGTCTTGGTTGGTTAAGATTAGGGATAAAATAAAAATATTATTTCTTTCATATTAATAGATATATGATTATTTGTTCACATCACATAGCTTTAATGTTTCTCTATGCAGAGCAAAAGGCATTGAAAATTGTTTCATAATTTCTGCAGCTGTATTGAAATATTATTGCATTTTGTACATGTGGACAAACTGTTACCAATTTACTTGGAGGACTGTTGTAAATATGTTGGCAGAAATGAACCGTTATTTTAGCACATGACATTAATCATATGACTACAGCCGAGTTATTGTGAGAGTGCTGGAGCAATGATAACCATGTTGTGCTTTACTTCATTATGGGTTTTAGATCTGGGAACATTCACATTTCACATTTACCATATGGAGTACATTTGGGAAATTAAAAGTACTAGGTAACCAATTATTTAACGATGTAAAAATCTTGTTTAACATATGTGTTGCTGATTTTTACCGCAACACCTCATTGTGCAGTTCAAAAACACTCTATGGTTCCAATTTATTATCAGAGTAAAAAGCATTATCAAATAACTGCATGCATATTGACAGTGATCTGAAATCTGAAAAATCCTGCAGGATTGTTCAGGAGATAATGCTTTAATGGATGCTACAGTGTAGTTTTAAGTGGCACTGTTGCTATCACTGAGATCACGGGTGAGAGTAAGGAGATTTTGTTGCTGACCCAGACTTAAAAGCACTTAACACTCAATAATGCTGTGCTGCCTTCCCTTAAATGTGGGTATCAACCACAGAATAAGATGTGATAATTGATTAAAATTGTACCCTGTGTGAAAAATTAAAAACAGATAGTATTGCTAATTATTATAGCATTGTAAATATAAATGTATATATTTTTATTATTGTTAGTCTCTTTCTCACTGCTGTCTGCTCTACTAATCCAATTGAAACAGCACTCTGGATGCTTTCTGACATCTAGGAAGAAAACAAGATTTGCATTTTACCTTGGAGTTCATAATGTGGAATGAAAAATGTGACTTCCCAAACAGCTGCTTCGGTGTGAGTTTGAAGTAATGTCACAATACTGTCCGCTCACACATGAATTTTGAACACACACAAATGCATACACTCCATCAAGGCATGCACTCTGACACCTTATGCTTGTCTAAGTTCATCAGATTATCTGTCTTGCTTGATGGTTGAGACTTGAGCTGTGACAGGTGGCGCAAATATGTGCAAGTGTGTATGTGCAAGTGTGTATTGCGTGCCCCTTGACTCAGGTTGGATTGTAACATCCCATCAGTTCTGCCACCTGTCATCACTTTTACTCCTCTGTATGCACATCTGACAAACTCAGTGACACATGCAACTGACACGCACTCAAGCAGACACACACATTCACACACATTCACATAAAAATCTAATTCGAGATAAACTCTAAGACTTCGAGCAAACAAACATACACACCAGATTCTGTGTGCAGTCATGCACACACGCTTTTGTCAGAAGGACAGACAGACAGATTGTTTCTTAATTGGTTTCAGTGGTGAGTTAGCTCAGACACACTCACGCACGTGCACATATTCATTTAAATGTACAGCAAGGCATACAGACAAACACACTCCCATCAGTCGTCTGCAAAGTGGGCATTGGTGAGCATCCCCCTGTGAGACAGAGACTGTTCTGTTAGTCTCCCGATGCCAGCTGTGATCTCTGTGTGTGAATGTGTGTGTGTTCGTGTGTGTCAGTATATAACTGCAGATGTGTTTGGGTGAGACTAAAGAGAAAAATGTGAACAGTTTATTAATTAGGCTTATATATCATATTAAAACTCCCACAATGGGCTACATTTTACTCCATCTCTTTATTTGGTTTTAACAATGACAAAAAAATAAATATTGAGTAAATTTCATTTCGGAGCCAATTTTCTGAGCACCTTAAACTGTATTTAGTAAAATATTTTCCTTAAATCATCAGGTTTTGTTTAAGGACATTTATAATCAAGCTGACAATGCTACAGAAATTTAAAAGTTCCATGAACTTGTAGTTGTACCCCGCTTGGCATCATACACCACTGCAATAGTATTCTTTGCTTTAAATCATCCTTATCCTTCCATTCTCTGCTGCTTATCCTGGGTCAGGTCGCGGGGGGCAGCAGCCTGAGCAGGGCAGCCCAGACTTCCCTCTCCATAGCCACATCAGCCAACTCACCCGGGGGGATCCCGAAACGCTCCCAGGCCAGCCGGGGATATACAATCTCTCCTGCGTGTCCTGGGCCTACCCCAAGGTTTTCTCTGCTTTCTCCCTGGGGATACCTCCCCAGGGAGGCGTCCAGGAGGCATTCTAACCAGATGCCCGAGCCACCTCATCTGGCTCCTCTTGATGTAGAGGAGCAGTGGCTCTACTCTGAGCCCCTCCCGGATGACCGAGCTTCTCACCCCATCTCTAAGGGAAAGTCCGGCTACCCTGTGGAGGAAACTCATTTCGGCTGCTTGTATCTGCAATCTCGTTCTTTCGATCACTACCCAAAGCTCGTGACCATATGTGAGGGTAGGAACATAGATCAACTGGTAAATCTAGGGCTTTGTCTTTTGGCTCAGCTCCTTTTTCACCACGACAGACTGATGCAGAGTCTGCATCACTGCAGACGCCGCACTGATCCGCCTATCGATCTTTCATCATTATGAAATAACCATTGTAATACCTTTAAAGATGATGAGGGAGCAAAAGATTGGATTAGATTAGCTAGACCTTTAAACATCCCTCATCGGGGAAATTTTGTGTTGCAGACAGCTGTATATAGTATACACAACAGATAGAAGGAAGTATGCTAAATTTGTTGTTTGACTTTCCTCTCATGCTCCTAAGCCACGTTGCATGCACAACAGGACATGGTAAACTAAGACCTCTCTCTCTCTCTCTCTCTCTCTCTCTCTCTCTCTCTCTCTCTCTCTCTCTCCC